>MU742013.1:10658-29813 GCA_026770625.1 Nicotiana glauca
CTAGACCGAGATCAAATAGTATGCAAAAATAATGCGAAAACAGCGATATCAATCCCTGAAGGATTCACATAGTTGGCACGAAGCCCAAACATGGCAATCAGTCCAAATTATGATGATAACAAGTAGTTTCAGCCAATTACATAGTAATTTCATTAATCGGGACGGACCAAGTCACAATCCACAACGGTGCTCTACCCCACGCTCGCTATCCCGCGTGCAAGTCACCTCAATACAACACTATGATATGCAAATACGGAGTTTCAAACCCTCAGGATTTCATTTACAAGTATTACTCACCTCGAACCGGTGAAATCTCTAGCTCGTGACGCCTTTGCCCCTCAAACCGGCCCCCACGCACGTCGAATCTAAGCAAAATCAAAGCGAATACATCACTTTATGCCAAGGGAACAATACCCAATCGAAAACAATCAAAATATAGCAAAAATCTCGAAACTAGCAAAATCCGAGCCCAGGGCCCACTTCTCGAAAAATTACAAAACTTACATTACCAGATTCCTCGTCTCGCCACGAGCCCATACATACCAAGAACTCCCAAATCCGAGCTCAAATGGCCTATCAATTTTCAATTTGAAATATCAAAAACTCAAGCCCTAGCTTTACTCTTTTTTAATGAATTTCAACCAATTTCCATGTTAAATCTATCATAATCTCGTGTATTTAAGCCAAGGAACTTACCTCTAATCATTCCTCCTTGAATCCCTCTTCAAAATCGCCTCAAAGCTCTCAAAGCTCGCTAAAAAATGGTGGAAAATACATAACCCTCGCGGATAAAAAATAACATTTAAACCTACTGGCCTTCAGGGGTTTCCGCTTCTGCGGTCCCCACATTGTTTCCGCGTGACCGCTTCTGCGGTCCTTGTCCGCTTAAGCGGAATCTCATTAAATCCCAACGGTCGCTTCTGCGAAGCCTCACCTCCAAGCCCAAACCGCTCCTGCGACTCGTTGTCCGCTTCTGCGGACTTGCATAGGCGAAAATACTTCCGCTTCTGCGGAACTGCTCAACCTCACCCTCCTTCGCACCTGCGATGACATCTCCGCTTCCGCGCAACCGCATCTGCGGTCTCCTTTCTGCAGATGCGGAAACACCTGCTGCAACCAAACCTGCAGTTTTCCAACTTCAAATTCCTTCCGTTAGCCACCCGAATTCACCCCGAGGCCCCCGGGACCTCAACCAAAGGCACCAACATATCCCAAAACATCATACGAACTTGTTCCAACCATCAAAACACATCGAACAACACTAAAATCATCAATTCACATCGGATTCAAGCCTAAGTTCTTCAAAAACTTCCGGAATGCACTTTCGATCAAAAACCCGACCAAACGACGTCCGAATGACCTGAAAATTTGCACACATATCCAAAATCACCCAACGAAGCTACAACAACTCTCGAAATCCCATTCTGACCCTCGGATCAAAATCTCACCTATCAACCGGATTTCGCCAAAATACTAACTTCGCCAATTCAAGCCTAATTCTACACCGGACCTACAAAATCAATTCTGATCACGCTCCTAAGTCAAAAATCATCCCCCGAAGCTAACCGAATCACCAGAAATCACATCCGAGCCCTCTAACTCAATAGTCAACATTCGGTTGACTTTTCCAACTTAAGCTTTCCTTAAAGAGACTAAGTGTCTCATTTCTTATCAAAATCAATCCAAATCAACTCTAACACGCCACATAACGATAACGAAATATGAAGAAGCATGAAATGGGGGAAACTGAGCAATAACACATGAGACGACGGGTCCGTTCGTCACATCTTTGTATACTGAAAAAGGAATTGATAAATGCTTAGGTGAAAGGCAAAGCGAATGCATTGTTAGTTAGGCTGCTCGGCTTGCTTGAAGGGAATATAACTGGCTATTGGACCCCTAAACCAGACTGTTATTTGAATGCAACACAATTTGTTACTCTCAAGACAATGAAGTTACTGTCAAACTTGTCTAGCAGAGGAGAATCAATTGACTTCTCTGTGTATCTCAGGTCTTTGATCAGCTTCAATTTGATCTTCACCATGTTGCCGATAGTGGCATTATCACAGCTTTTTGTTTAACTCCAAGGTCGTTGGAGCTACCGGCTGTTATTTGTTGTAATATTATATATGTTGTCTCTAATTTTGTCGAAATCTTGAAGTTTGTGAAGGCTTACTGTGTATGCAAGTGCAATAGCAAAAATCATCGAGATTGTGGACATTCAGTATGCTGCAACTGCACCGAGTAACACATATTAACTTCAGCTCTTTTATCGTATGGTAACTCTGTTTCTACTCCGGCTAATTTTGTATATGCACACTCCCACAACTTTTGCTGTTGCATATGTTACAGAAAGTGTAGCAGTCCCTAGACCACCTTTTGCCTCCACTAATTCTGCTCCAGCATTTTGTAATTTCTTTGTCAGTGAAAGTAGCTATTGGTTTTGTTTCAAAAAGTAAGGGTAATATTGTGATCCCATCATGACCAACAATCAGTACATCAACATCAACGAGACTCAATTTCTTCTGGTGACAAATGTTTTCGCCCTCACACTATCTAGGTGTAATACCGAAAAGTTCTAGCTCTATGATCATACTCCCTTTTGCTTCAGAATCTCTACCAGTACGGATTTGATGAGGATGTTAATTATGTGAATAAAGTCATCAAGGCAGTTACAGCCTCACCTAGTTTCCTCATTATTTTAGCGTTGAAGCTAAATAAGTTATCAGGTGACCAACTCAACCTTAGACGACAACAAGTAGTTACTACTATTCACAATTGGCTCTAGTGCTGCATGAAATCACCAGAGGAAGTGTTGCAATAGTAACTGCTAGTTGTCTGCTGAATACAACCGTAGGAGAAGAACTATGTGTAGTAAGAAGTTTGACGCAGATCAGGGAAAAGAAAAGATACACTTCAGATATTGAACAAGGAGAAGAGACTGATGGATAGAGCACCAGAAACACCATCAAGGCCACTACCACCATCGACATCATTGATACTGCTGCCACAAGCAAGACTATGTTGCCATCTCCACCACCAACTTCGGTACTTCAAACACCATTGCAAGATGCAGAAACTGTTGAAAATGTCAAAAAAAATTTGTCCCACATCGGTAGTTCACTTGATTTGGGGGGGATTTTCGCCCGATAAAAGAAGGCCTAATGTTTAAGATTTAAATACACCTCTCATTTGCCTTCTCATCCTTTTAAGGCATTTTTGTATCTTCTCTCTTTAGTATTATTTCACTTGTATTTTGGAGTGAAATAAAATATTGGTTGTGTCCGAGGAAGTAGGCAAAATTGACCGAACCTCGTAAATTCTGGTGTTCCTTTTATTGTTGCTTTATTATCTTATTTATTATTTGGTGTCTGCCATAATTTTTGGTATATTAGTTGTGACTCATTCACACTATATACATTTGGCTTCCGCAACAATTGGTATGAGAGCCAAGGTTCTGTCTGAGTATGCTCTGTGGTTGCAGCTTAGTTTGATCTTCCATATCAGAAAGAAAATAATTTTGATTTGTGTCGTCAGCTATTAAATAATATTTGTGTCAAAGATGGGAGACAATAAACAAGAAGAATCTACATCAAGTGTCAATGATACGTCATCATCGGCATCTTCGCTTATGACAAGAATTGTGTCAAATGCGAAATTTGCAGTAGAAATTTTTGATGGGTCCGGACATTTTGAGTTGTGGCAAAGCGAGGTTCTAGATGTCCTTTTTTCAACAAGGGCTAGATCTTGCCATTGAAGAAAAGAGACCAGATGTTATTGGAGAAGAAGATTGGAAAATTATTAACCGTGTTGCTTGCAGTACCATTCGATCCTACCTTGCTAGAGAGCAGAAATATCCATACACAAAGGAAACTTCTGCTAGTAAATTATGGAAAGCACTGGAGGATAAATTTTTGAAGAAAAACAGTCAAAATAAATTGTACATGAAGAAGAGACTGTTTCACTTCACCTATGTTCCTGGTATCACGATGAATGAACATATCACCAGTTTCAATAAGTTGGTCACAGATTTGCAAAATATGGATACAACTTTTGATGATGGTGACTTGGCCTTGATGTTGTTGGCGTCACTTCCTGATGAGTACGAGCACCTTGAAACTAATCTACTCCATGGAAATGATGAAGTTTCTCTCAGAGAAGTTTGTTCGGCTTTGTACAGGTATGAACAAAGAAAAGGAGAAAAACAAAAGGGCGGAGAAGGAGAAGCACTGGTTGTGAGGAGTCATCCTCAAAATCAAATGAGGACAAAGAAGGGAAGATCCAAGTCAAGATCTAGACCCAGCAAAGATGAATGTGCCTTTTGTCGAGAATAGGGGCACTGGAAGAAAGATTGTCCGAAGTTGAAAAATAAGGCCAAACATAACAATGGAAAAGTAATTATGGATTCAAATGTAGCTAATTGTGATGATTCAGACTTCTCATTAGTTACAACAGAGTCATCAACATCATCAGACATATGGTTGATGGACTCGGCTTGTAGCTATCATATGTGTCCCAACAGGGACTGGTTCGTGAAATTTCAAGAAGGAGAATATGGAGTCATCCACACAGCGGATAACAACCCTCTTACCTTATATGGTATTGGTTCAATACAATTAAGGAACCATGATAGAATGATCAGAACATTAACAGATGTTCGATATGTACCAGATTTGAAGAAGAATCTCATCTCTGTGTGAGCCCTAGAATCAAAAGGGTTCAAAATCGTTGCAGAAAATGGAGTGATGAGAGTATGCTTTGGTGCACTTGTGGTAATGAAGGCTAATTGAAAAAATAATAACATGTACCGCTATCGTGGTAGTACAATTATTAGAACATCGACAGTGACGTCCAGTGACGACAAAGAGGCGGGAGCAACCAGGCTATGGCACATGCGCTTGGGATATGCTGGAGGAAAATCCTTGAAAACTCTATCAGATCAAGGATTGTTGAAAGGGGTTAAGACTTGTAACTTGGAGTTTTACGAGAATTGTGTCAAAGGGAAACAGACAAGGGTTAAATTTGGTACAGCAATCCATAATACTAAAGGCATTTTGTATTATGTACACTCTGATGTTTGGGGTCCTTCTAAAACACCTTCATTGGGTGGGAAGAACTATTTTGTAACCTTTGTTGATGATTTTTCCCGAAGAGTGTGGGTGTATACAATGAAGAGCAAAGATGAAGTATTGGGAATTTTTCTCAAATGGAAGACGATGGTGGAGAATCAAATAGGCAGGAGGATCAAGTGTATTTGCACAGACAATGGAGGTGAATACAAAAATGATCATTTCAATAAGGTATGTAAAAATGATGGCATCGTCCGACACTTCACTGTCAGACATACACCACAACAGAATGGAGTGGCAGAACGTATGAACCGGACCTTGCCGGAGAAGGTACGGTGTATGTTGTCCAATGCTGGATTGGGCAAAGAATTTGGGCTGAGGCAATTACATATGCATGCCACCTCATTAATTGTCCACCATCTGCTGCTAATGATGGCAAGACACCATTTGAAAAATGGTATGGAAAGCCTGCTGTAGATTATGACCCTTTACACGTGTTTGGCTCAACTGCATATTATCATGTGACAGAGTCAAAATTGGATCCAAGGGCAAAGAATGCTATTTTTATGGGAATTACTTCTGGAGTCAAAGGATATCTCTTATGGTATCCTATGACAAAGAAAGTAATATTCAGCAGGGATGTTACCTTTGATGAATCTGCTATGGTAAATAAGGTAACAGAAGATACCAAACAAAATGAAGGTGCTTCTAAGCAGGTGGAGTTTGAGGGAAAATTTATTTTTCCTACACAAGAAGCAGATGAGGAAACAAATGAAGATTATCCTCTGGAAGGAGAGCCAGTAGAGGAGATTCCAACTCAGAAACCTCAACAACAACTTGAATCAATAGCAACCAGCATGCCAAAAAGGACAATAACGAAACATGTTCATCTCATAGAGACAGTTGCTTGTGCAACCTCAATTATAGCTGATGATATTTCTACCACTTATAAAGACGCAGTCCAAAGTTCAGAAGAAGATAAGTGGAGGATTGCCATGAATGATGAAATACAATCCCTTCATCAGAATCATGCATGGAGATTGGGCCAATCTCCCGAAGGGAAAGAAAGCAATTGGGTGCAAATGGGTATTTGTAAAGAAGGAAGAATTTCCTAACCAAGTAGATGTTTGCTACAAAGCAAGATTGGTGGCCAAAGGATATGCTCAAAAGGAGGGAATTGATTACAATGAAGTATTTTCTCCAGTTGTAAAACATTCCTCCATTAGAATTATGTTGGCTTTGGTAGCATAATTGGATTTGGAACTAGTTCATATGAATGTAAAAACTGCGTTTTTACATGGAAACTTAGAGGAAGAAATCTACATGACTCAGCTAGAAGGAGTCAAAGTTGCTGGAAAGGAAAATATAGTGTGCAAACTTGAAAAATTATTGTACGGATCGAAACAATCTTCTAGACAATGGTACAAACGATTTGACAAGTTTATGTTGCGGCAAGGGTACAAGAGAAGCAAATACGATCATTGTGTGCATTTGCGAAAGCTTGAAGATGGTTCCTTTATATATATTCTCCTATATGTTGATGATATGTTGATAGCTTCTAAGAATTCGGAAGATGATAAGTTGAAGATTCAACTGAAGAAGGAGTTCGAGATGAAGGATCTGGGTGAGGCAAAGAAAATTCTTGGCATGGAGATAATAAGAGATAAACGTTCAAAGAAACTCTGTTCATCTCAGAAAGAATATTTGAAAAGAGTACTACAACGTTTTGGCATAGATGAGAAGACTAAGCTAGTTAGTACTCCACTTGCTCCCCATTTTAAGCTAAGAACTACTATGTCGCCAAAGGATGAAGTTGAACGAGAGTATATGTCAAAGGTACCATACGCAAATGTTTTTGGTAGCTTGATGTATGTAATGGTCTGTAAGAGACCTGACATTTCACAAGCTGTTGGAGTTATTAACAGATATATGCATAATCCAGGAAAGGAGCATTGGAAAGCTGTGAAGTGGATTCTACTGTATATTTGTCAAAAAGAATTTGTCCAACATCGGTAGTTCACTTGATTTGGGGGGGATTTTCACCCTATAAAAGAAGGCCTAATATTTAGGATTTAAATACACCTCTCATTCGTCTTCTCTTCCTTTTAAGGCATTTTTTGTATCTTCTCTATTTAGTATTATTTCACTTGTATTTTGGAGTGGAATAAAATATTGGTTGTGTCCGAGGAAGTAGGCAAAATTGGTCGAACCTCGTAAATTCTGGTGTTCCTTTTATTGTTGCTTTATTGTCTTATTTATTATTTGGCGGCTGCCATAATTTTTGGTATAGTAGTTGTGACTCATTCACACTATATACATTGGGCTTCCGCAACACAAACATTAGCAGTATCACCACCATCACCAATTCAAACCGTAGATAATGAAAAGGATACAACAAAAGAGGACACGTTTCTAGAATAGAATGAAATAGGATTCCTTTAGTCGTACAAGTATATGCTTGGGAAGCTAGTCCGGTGCACAAATCATCTCGTATCATGCAGGGTCGAGGGAAGGTTGACACCCCAAGGGGTAATGATGTAGAAAACCTTACATAATGCAAGTATTAGTGGCTCCACGGCTCAAACCCATGACCTCTAGGTTATATGGAGACAATATACTCATCGAGGTGACTTACTGCTTTTTTTCATAAGGAAAAATATATATGTCATTTTATTGTGGCAAGTTTGCAAACTAACTAGCACCCAAGGGCGTTGTTTAGCTATCAATAGAGTTGGAAAAAGGAGTACTACTGTAGGAGACCTGATTGAACCTCAGTATAGACAAAAACTAGTTAGGTGACCTCATTTCCAAATATCTAAAGTTTAGTAGGTAGAGATTTATCTGATAGCTATACTATTGGAAGGTTACACATACTTAGAAAACAGTTGAGCGTACGCAGTTGGTCTTGAAATTATTAATATCCAAAAAAAAGGGTTTATCTTATAAATAGAATTATATTTATGGTAAATGTTTATATTTAGAGAGATTTTAGAGTTTGTTACTTGGTGGCTAAGTCACTTTTTCCCTATAAATATAGGGGTTCTATTCCATTGTAATTCATCCCAAATCAATAAGAATTCATTCTCCCTACTTTTCTCTGCAATACTATTCTTCTTCTTTTGTTGTTTCATAACACGTTATCACCACGAGACTAACCAATTTAGTAAAAGCTTTGGGATTAAGCATAAGGATTATCAATTGTTCCATGAACTTCCTTCATGATTAAATTCTGGATTTAAGGTATGTATTTTACCGTATTTTTCTCTTTTATTCTATAATTTAATTTTGAATAAAAGCAAAGATAATAAATTTTGATTAAAACTCTAATGGAGTTAGTAAGAAATTATAACCACCCAAAATGGTAAAATATTTGTGCTTTTGCAATGACTGTGGGCAAAAAAATGAAAACCTGTCCCATTGAATTTGCTCCATTCTCATTCCCTTAAGAGAATGTGCAATATGTGATAAGTCTGAAAGAAGATAAAATTATTACCGTGAAGGTATCAATGGATGTGGACGTGGCAAT
The DNA here is from genome assembly GCA_026770625.1 of Nicotiana glauca. Classification (NCBI taxonomy): domain Eukaryota; kingdom Viridiplantae; phylum Streptophyta; class Magnoliopsida; order Solanales; family Solanaceae; genus Nicotiana; species Nicotiana glauca. The sequence continues at coordinate 19,254 of MU742013.1, forward strand.
AGACAAAATTATAATCGCCATCATTGTGATAATGAGAATAATAAGGATTCTCAAAATAATTCTTCACTCTGTGAAAGTAATATTGTCATCGATTTGACATGAGATTTTATAAAGAACATATAGATGATTATGGTCCATTTATGATGTGAATGTGATAATATCTGATTTATGAATACATATTCATTCTTGAAAGAATATGAACGTGCTAGTGGTAGTGAATATACCACACTCACCTCTAGAAGGAGGTTTGAGATGATATAAGAAAATAATGTCATTATTATGGCATGAATGGTCATTGGTCACGTACCTATTGCACGCTAAAATATTTTGGTAATGTGATTATTAAAGAATAACATTAATGCAAGAAACATATCTTGCATATAATTTTGACCATAACAATAATGGTATAACTTTCTCTTTAAAAGAGATATTCATCATATGAATGTTGATGAATATGTGGCAGTACCAAATTAATTGAGAGCTCTGGAAGAGCCAATTATAAATATTTTGGAGGAATACAATTAATTATCAATGAGGCATTGTGTTGTAGTAAGTCTCAAAGAAAGTTATTGAGTTTCTAAAATATTCGCAAAAGCGATTGGTTATATTGAGATTTCAATAAAGGAAAGATTTAATATCTTCTATTACTACAACTTGTAGCGGGGTAATATTTATGTGAAAAGTAACCCGCTTTATTCTTCAGTTTGTACTACACAAATAAAAGAATACCACAATAAAGTGGATGGTCATAAGAACGCATATCATAATAAACTTGAAATTTATTGATGATTGCACACGTCATGGCGTAAACTTGAAGTTTATTGATATTGATAAGGCCAAATACATAACTGGACCCTTAAACTTGGCCTTTTTTTGTCACTTGGACACTTAAACATAGAGTTGTTCCTATTAGACCCTTCAACTAAATCACATATGTGCCAATTGGACACTTTGTAGACCATCTGAGAAAAACTTTTATTAAAATTATTGGATACATAATTAGCTGCAAATGTATATTTGATAGCTTTTAAGGCTTTCTTCTTTGCTTATGAAATAGTTGCATTTGTATATCGCTTTGCTCTTTTGTTGAAGTACTATTTTTGTTAAAAGTTGTTAATGTCAAAATGCAACTTCTATCAACCACTTGTGCGTTCTAGTTTGTAAAGTTTTATTCTAGTAGCTTACAAGTGCCGTAAAGTTTCATAAGCACTCAATTATGTCACTACAAAGTGCTTATGAAAATTTTCATGGTATCTCCTATAATCGTACTTTAGTGCCGTAAAGTTTCATAAGCAAAGAAGAAAGCCTTAAAAGCTATCAAATATACAACTGCAGCTAATTACATATCCAATAATTTTTATAAAAGTTTTTCTCATACGGTCTACGAAGTATCTAATTGGCACATATGTGATTTAGTTGAAGGGTCTGATAGGAACAACTCTATGTTTAAGTGCCTAAGTGACAAAAAAGGCCAAGTTTAAGGGCCCAGTTATGTATTTGTCCTATTGATAATTTATTCAGTTGGCATAATTAATTTAGCCTTATCAATTTAAGTATGATGTGCAAAAATAATAGAGAATTTACATTGGTAAATATTAAAGGACTAGAAAGTTCTTTACGAATTTTTAATGTTGCTTGTTTTCATTAATTAATAGGCCAACAAAAAATAGGATCGAATCCCATAAATTCTGAAAATATCAAAGGTTAATTTGTGCCCATTCACCTACCATGTATGCCACATAAGATGCATCTAAGAGATGGTTACATGTACAATTATCATTAACCCGCAACCTGGCCGGTGTTTGCGAGGTAACTTGCTCAGTAATTTAATTTCGAGCATAATTTTCAAATTTTCTATTCAAGAAGTTCATCTTGATAAGTTGGTTTACATCACAGTTGGTTTAGCAAAATAATTTATTGAGTGTCTCCACTTAATAGCTAAATTATTGCTTATGAGAACAAAATTATCTATATCAGTTTGATATAGGTTATATACGAAAGTATATTACATTCTCTCCTCACAAGTGGTTCAGGGTCAGGAACCAAATAATTTTATCTTATTATTATTATTGATGTGTGGTGTATATTTTGATTAACACTATAACGCACAAAGATGAGTTCTCAAAGTTGAGGAAACAAGTTACTTTTTCTAACATGAGGGGGAGACAATATAAACAATTGAGAAAAAGTTACGTGGAATGAATTATTATTTGTACATCTAGATCCTTGAATAAGATAAAATGAGCTTGAGGTTCAAAAAATGATAATTCATTTGCAATATATTGCAAAGCATGCCAGATGCATTTGCTGACCCAAAGAAAGTAATTATATTCTCATTGCAGATGCTTATATTAAGTCCTAGAAGGATAAAGTCTATGGTACGCTTAAAGCGTATAGACATATCGATTTCAAATAACTTCTTGATAAAGAAGATGAGCATATGATCTAAATAATCATAATAAAGGAGGCAAGTAATATAGAAGGTCACATGAAATAACACTTCATAAAATCTCAGGAGAGATTCAGGTACCTGAAAATATAAATGAAGAGATCTCTATGTTATATCTTTATGAAAAATAAGGAGGTTGGAGCCGATATAAAATGCCTGTCGACAACATCTATGATAGCGATAAATATATATAAGCATATTAAGTCTAGAGAAACAATTCAAGTAGAATTGGTTTCATATGAAAGACATGTTATTTTGGACCTGCAATTCAAATACTTGAAAGTATAAAGTCAATGGTATGTGCAATTATTTTTATTTATCTTATATGTCTAGCATGACATGAAAAGTTGATATGCATCTAAAGTATATTTAAATGGCTTATTTGACTATACTTATATGATAATCCCCAAAGGATTTAAATTGCTCAAAGCATATACAACTCTTGATCTTGAAGTACCACACCCTCAGTGCAATTTGTGCACAAATGTATCATGCTATAATTATACACATGATAATATGATAGCATGAGTTTTTGCCCCTATGTGATGATGTTGAAATGACGATTCCAACAAGATCATATGAAGACAATATATATCTCTATCAAGAATGATGATTTCAAGGTGAAACAAATTCATTCAAGTTAATATGGCTGATTTTTTTATCAAGTCTCTACCAAAGATCTTTTGAAGATGGTGCACAAGATTGAAATGTGAAGGCTCAAGGATGTGAATGATGCTCTCATCAGGGGGAATTAATATGCATTGTACACTTTTTCCGTTACAAGGTTTTGTCCCATTGGGTTTTTCTTACAAAGTTTTTAATGAGGTAACCAAAAAGCGTATTGTTAGATATGTGTACTATTTTTCCTTCTCTAGAATTTTTTTCTACTGGGTTTTATTTTAGTTAAGGTTTTAACGAGGTACATTATCTATTGAATAGACATTCAAGGGGGAGTGTTGTAAATAGAATTATATTTAAGGTGAATGTCTATATTTAGAGAGATTTTAGGGTTTGTTACTTGGTGGCTAAGTTACTTTTTCCCTATAAATATAGGAGTTCTATGTCACGACCCCAAACCACCCCGGTCGTGATGGTGCCTATCGCAATACTAGGCCAGCCGATTTAACATTTAAAACATAAAAGATCCTTTTATTAATTCATTTACTAATTAGATATTTTAACAATTCTTTCGTTTAAACATTTCAAAACAAGCGAAAACAAATATGCCAAAACATCAAACACTGTCTGATCCCGCTGTCACTAGTCATGAGCCACTAAAATACAATGTGATACTAACTACTCAATACAAGATGAGTCTGATAAAAACAAATACTAAAAGAGAGGAAGGAGAAAGGCAGGGCTACAGAAGCCATGTAGCTACCTTGCTAACTTTGGAGATACTCTAAAAGAAAGAACATCTCTCACTCGGATGCTCTGGCACCTAGATCTGCACACAAGGTGCAGGGAGTAACGTGAGTATGCCAACTTAGTAAATAAAAATTATAAATAAAGGCTGAGTGCAGTGACGAGCATTTAAATTCATATACATATCATAACATAAAGATCTCAGTGGGAATAGCAAGATCAAATCAGTAATTAAATTCTGAACATCTAGTAAAAACTCCAATTTCAGTGAAAGTTGTTAAAAACATTTGTTCAACATTTACAATAGAGGCTCAGTATAAAGAAGAGTGAAAATAGTAATTTCATAAAAACAAACCCCTCGGGCAAAATATCACTCATATATCTATATCGCCCATCGGGCAAGCCTCTCAGTTACTCGTGACTCAGTTATCATCAATCAGCTCTCTCACTCAGCTCTCACGCTCAATAGATGCCCAATCCATAAGTATATAGTTGACTGCACTCACTAGGGGTGTGCAGACTTCGGAGGGGCTCCTACAGCCCAAACGCTATATCGCTGCGGCGTGTAGTCCGATATATATATATATATATATATATATATATATATACGAGTCCGTTTTCAAGCTAACTGAATGTCTATCTTCTGCTAGTTCTATTCCACTATTTGCTTGTACTGCTCTCGTTGCCGGTGTGACAGTCTGAGTAGACGGTGCTCTCTTCCTGTTGTTTTTGGGGTTCATAACCGGTGCTATTGAATTTGCAGTTAAGGTAATATTACCAGTTCTTGGAATAAGAGCTCTGGGACTTCATGGCTTTGAGGGAGGATTAGCCTAGCCCTAAGCCTTTTCGGAATAGAATGCTTCTTTGGCAGAGCTTCACGCAAGAAGGAGGAAGGCCCTCTTTTCGCCAATGGATCATATAGTCGGAATAAGCGGGCTTAGGTTGATGCGGAATAAGCCATTTTTCCCCTTTTCCATGGAAAGGTGTCGAAGGAATATGCAAATTTAGAGCTGTGGGACTTGAAGGAATAGAATGCCCCGTTAGAATGGGCAGGGACAGTCGATCATTGGCTTAATTTCCTGGGGGACTCTAGTATAAAAAATTCCCGGTATTTCGTCATGAAAGCGTCACATTTAGATTGTTCTTATTAAAGGAAAGAGTCGAATAGAGAAAGGGTTTACATGACCGCTCGCTTTGGATAAGATACCATAGTATAAGAAGAAGGCCTTTGTTTGCAAAGATGACTTTCCCGCTTTCCTTTGTGAGGGACGTTTGTGCACATGAATTAATAGTCAAAGTATAAGGAAGATGGCATAGAGCATAGAATGAGATTGATGCTTTGAATGCCCAGTTTTCAGGGGTTGTGATAGAAGGAGCTGTGGCACTTTCGGAAGGGGGAATCAGACTAGGCTGTCACTGTTCTAGAAGAGGAAGCGTAGCTGGCAAGTTGAACCATGTCTGTCAACGATGAAAGATAGCCCTAAAGTGAGGGCCCCAGAGATAGTATTTCTCAACTGTCGATCGATGTGACAATCATGCCTGCTTGACAAAGCCTTTTTCATTCAGTCTCCCAATATACGAAAAAGGATTTCTGGTGACACGAAAGTTGTGCTCGATGCTCTCTTTCCTATTCCACTACGCTAAGTGGTTTTTCCCTTTCTTTCTAGATGACTACTATGGAAAAAGATGACGACTACTACCAGTCTCTGGTCAATCCATGCTGATGCTAGAAGAGCTATTCCCGTCCCCCACCCAAAAGAGACGAGGAAGAGTAACCACCATCCTGCTCGAACCTTTGCTGCCTGAGTTATATAGCTGACTGCGAGAAGGAAGGTTCAAGATATGGCTGCCCCATGGGATCCTCATTTGAAACCTTTGTCCAGTCAATGCGAGAAAGAGAGAAGTGATGTAAACATAAGAATATAAGGTTTGCTTGTCAGCTGTAGGGCCAATGAGGCTCTTCTAGCTTTACCTACACGGTAAGGGAAAGATCAAAGGCGAGGTGGGAAATGCCCTGCACGAACTATCTGATCAAGTTTTCTTTTTCCTATCACATCCAGCTAGCAAAGCCGTGTTTGATCGTCGCGTACATGCTCAGTTACAGCTTCATTCATGCACCAATCAATTGACAGTGAAGCAGAGAAGGAAGAGTTTTGATCACCGTGTGGGTAGTCTCTATTATGATTTCCATTTCATGTGCACTAAAAAGGAAGGAAGACTGGTGCGACTATAGTAATGCCAAGCATACGAGCAAATGACTCTACCTACCCCATACTCACGAATGAAAGAAGCTCATCGCGGATGATAGGACAAGCGATAGCGGTTCCATTCTTGCTCTTCCTATTCCATATATACCATAAACAGACACCTTTATGGAGTTAGCGGACCAAGAGAAAAAATTCCCCGCTATATTAAAGAAAGTAAGAAGGGTTGACAAGTGAGGCATGCTCATTGGTAAGCACCTCCACCTAATCCTAACCTGGGTTCGAATCACGCTGGAGGGGAAGTGTGGAAACACTAAAGATCCTCCTAATTTGGGAGGGGTTTAAAAAAAAAGTAAGAAGGGTTCCAAACCATTGAAACAGAAAACACTAAAGACTGTTACGACATGGCAGAAATGATCACCGTCAAGCACAAGATTCAAAGCTGGAATTTTCCTACTCTTGTTAGTTGGGACAGAGCATCCTATCTTGTTGATTCTCCTTTCCCACCGCCTCGAGCTCTCGCTTTCAGGGTGGATACGCAAGAAATTCACTATGAAAATTGACATGACACAATCCCTGAAGAGTATGATGTGCCCGGCCTTGCTTTTCTTGATCCCCACCCACCTCCCATAGAAGCGGGTCAATATGTAGAAGCGGGTCAATATCAATATATATATATATATATATATATATATATGCGTGCAACCCGGTCCATAACTATCCTCATGATTCGGCCCTCGGCCTCACTCACTCAGCAACCTCACAAGCAACTCGGGCATCTCAGTGCAAATTCAGGGAACTCAGCCCATAAACACTTTCATAAATATTAAAATAGAGTGAGAAACAAGATTTAACAATAAACAGGTATAAACCATAACTGAGGATAATGCTTTCTATCAAAACAATGTAAGGATAACAGTAAAACACCGCTGAGGGTCAAAAAAGTACGGCACAGGGCCCCAAACAAGGCATTCAGCCCAAGTTAACAGAATTATTTCTAAAACACATAGATATCACATAGGGTTTATCAAAATATGCCACCCTACAGTTGCCACGGGACGGACCAAGTCACAATCTTTATGGGTGAACGCCCACACACCTGTCACATAGCATGTGCGTCACCTTCTTTATCAAAATAGTACGAAATTCTGGGGTTTCATATCCTCAGGTCTAGATTTACAATAGTTACTTACCTCGAACCGGACAAAAATCTACTCTGCAATGCCCTTGCCTCTCGACTCGGCCTCTAATCGTCACGAATCTATCCAAAATTAGAATCATAACATCAATACATGCCAAAGGAACAAAGCCCATATGAAAATTATCAAATTAAATCAAAATTCCCGAAATTGGCCAAACCCGACCCTCGGGCCCACGTCTCAAAATCTGATAAAAATCACAACACTAGAATCCTTATCCCCTTATACATATCAAAATCATCAAACTCGAACCTCAAATGGCCCCTCAAATCCCCAATTTAAACTTTCCAATTTCAATCCCTAATCTCTCAATTTTATCCCTAATTTTTTCGACAAATTACATGATTAAACAATGGGAAGTCATCACATAAATAAGTTTTAGGACTCAAGTTACTCACCTTGTTGTTAACCCTTGAATCCCTTCTCAAATTCGCCCTCAAAAGCTTCAAAGCCATCCAAAAATGGTGAGAAATAAGGTGAAAATCGCGAAGATGACCTTTTATACTTTCTGCCCAGCGATTTCAGCATCTGCGGACAAAATCTTGCACCTGCGGGCCGCTTTTGTATCCAGAAATCCGCACCTGCGGATTTCACTTAAGTCCACAGACGCCGAAACTGCACCCCAGATCTTGCACCTGCAGGCTCACGGATGCGGTCCATCCCTCCGCTCCTGTGACCAATGCCGCTTCTGCGGTCTCCTTTCCGCTTCTGCGGCTCGCACTTGCGTTCCCCAATCCGCAGGTGCAGTTATGACAGAAGGCAGCAACTTTAGCTGCACTCCTATTTTCCCAACTCTCCGATAACCCTCCGAAATCATCCTGAGGCCCTCGGGACCTCAACCAAACCTACCAACAAGTCACATATCATCATTCAAACTTATACCAACCTTCGTAACACTCAAAACAATATCAAAACACTAAATCACCCTCGGATTCAAGCCTAAGGATTTCAAAACTTCCGAATTCCGCAAACGATGTAAAAACCTATCAAACCTCATCCGAATGACCTAAAATTTTGCACACGCATCACAAATGACACAATGAACCTACTCCAATTTTTGGAATTCCATTCTGACCCCAATATCAAGATTTCCACTACCGACCGGAAAATGACAAATTTTCAATTTCACCAATTCAAGCCTAAATCTAGGACGGACCTCCAAATTGCATTCTGAACATGCTCCTAAGTCCAAAATCACCTAACGATGCTATCGAAACCATCAAAGTTCACATCCGAGACCTTCTATACATAAGTCTATATCCGGTTGACTTTTTCAACTTAAGCTCATAACTTAGAGACTAAATGTCTTATTCCACTCCAAAACCACTCCTAACACAGAGCAACCAATATGATATGATGAAATATAGCTGAACCACACATAAAGAAGCAGAAATGGGGAAAACGGGACTGTAACTCATAAAACGATCGACCGGTTCGTTACATTCTATTCCATTATAACTCATCCCAAATAAATAAGAATTCTCTCTCCCTACTTTTCTCTGCAATACTATTCTTTTTTTTTATTGTTTCATAATAGTTTCCAACTTGACTATCTCAAATGCTTAGTATCACACGCAAATGGAGGCAGATAAAGTAACAATCACTATTAGTTACCACCTCATAAGTAAAATGTGCTACATGAATATTAAGATAATGAGGGTAGTTTTATCATTTGTCATGTAATTAGTTAGTGGACCTATATAGCTGGATAGGACACAAATTTTGTACCTAACTCTGATTTTTTGTTAATGAGATATCTTTTTTTTTCTACCTCTTCTCTTTAAGATTTTCTCTGAACTTCATTTCTAAACTCTAGGTCATGAATTGGAGCACAATCTGCTCAATTCTTTGTGGTATAAGAGTGGCGAGCAAGGGACTAGGTGAGATTCCTTGAAATTTAATTGTAAATCATTGCTGAAGAAGATTGACTAAGGTTCATCGCCATGGGAGATGAAGAACTCAAAATTGACCACAAACCATCCACTTTATCTCCAACCTTCTGACACTCCTGGTGTGACTCTAATAGATTTTAAGCTCACAGGACCTAAAAAATATTGATTGTGGAGCATATCAATGCGTATGGCATTGTTGGCAAAGAATAAGCTCAAATTCATCAAAAGAATTTGTGTGAAAAGCTTGTATAAAAGAGCGCAAGCAGAGCAATGGTGTAATGATCCGGCCAGTGAATTTGAGTATTTTAGCCCCGTCTTCCCTACTTGATGCTTTACATATATGTATTTGTGCTTATGTGAGACTTGTTAGGCTGGTTGGTTTGGATCGGGGAAGTTTTGAATTGAATTGGGATACTTAGTCCCTTGGTTGGAGGCTTAAGTTGTGAGGGTTGATTAGAGTTTAACTTTTGTGTAGTCAGCCCCATAATGGTTGTAGTGGCTCCTTAGGTTCTTATGGTGATTTTGGACTTAGGCATATGTCCATATTTGGATTTAGAGGTTCCTAAATTATTTTGGTTTGAATTGACAAAAGTTTGAAAATTGAAGATTTGGAAGGTTGGTAGGTTTGATCGAGAGTTGACTTTGATGGTATCGAGTTTAGATTTTGGTTTCGGGAGTTGAAATAGGTCTGTTGTGTCATTTCGGATTTGCATGAAAAATTGAGGTCATTTCGAGTTGTTTAGGCATGTCTGGCGTAAGTTTCGAACTTAGAAATTTGGATTAGTACCTTAGGCTTGAATTGAGGTGAGATTCGTGATTTGATATTGTTTTGTGTTATTTAAGGCTTCGAGTAGGTTCGTATTATATTTTTGAGATTGGTAGGCATATTTGGACGGGGTCCGAGGGGCCCCGGATGTGTTTCGGATTGATTTCAGATAATTTTTTTATGGAATTGGTATTGCTAAAGAATTTATGAGTTTTGGGGCTTTCGCATCTGCAGAGATTTGGCCGCAGATATGGCCTTGGTTGAGCAGGTGCAAGGATGGCCTAGAAAGGGTGATGTCCGCAAATACAAAAGGTTTCTGCAGAAGCGAATTCGATTTTGCAATGGGAGTCCGTAGAAGTGAAAAAGCAGATGCGCTTGGAGGGCCGTCGAAGCGAAGGTCGGGATTTTAGCGAGGATAACAGATGCAGGCCTTTTACTGCAGAAGCGGCACCACAGATGCGGTGAAGTGTCCGCAAATGTGGAATAATGGACATGATATTATTCGAAGGGTTTGGCTATTTTCTCATTTTTGGAGTTGTGGGGAGCTCGGCTAGGGGCGATTATTGGAGGGCTTTAATCACAATTGAAGGTGTAAGTAATCCTTACTCAATTTTGATGCTAGATATTGATTACCCATACATTATTATACATAATTTATGTGAATTAAAGATAGAATTGGGGGGGG
>MU742013.1:92300-109472 GCA_026770625.1 Nicotiana glauca
TTATTTGATTATATGTTTGTCTTAATGTGCTAAATGTTGCTTCTACCGCTTTGATATTTTGTGAACTGTATATAAACTGTGCTGATACCCACCTCTCCTCTGAGTCTTCTTGAATTTAACATCGGGCATTTGCTGGACATAGCCCATTTTTCTTTGAGATAGCCGAGGTGCTTGGCACCCGGTGAAGGATTTAGTCACACATGTTTTAGGCGGGGAGTACCACCAATTAAGCCGGAAAGCCATGATACCGGTACACTGACCCTCCTCGGCTCGAGTTGTCCGCTCGAGTAAGCCAGTCTAGATACTTTCTCCAACAGGATATTAACTTAGAATAACAAAGCCTCATGCCAGATCCCTAGTAAGAACGTTTGTTTGCATCATGTGCATTTTTTACTTAGGAGACTCAACACAGGGGTTGGGTCTGTCTAGGATAGGTGTACCGGAAACGAAAAGACCACCATGATGCATCTTGTTTGTGCATTTATTTGTTTAGGACCTGCATGCTGACCGGCTTATTTGAAAAAAAAACTGAAAAAAAAGAAAAGAAAAACACTAGTGTATAGGGTTAAGGAATTTAATCACATGTCTTGAAAGTACCAAATAATACCGAAACTCTGGTAAATTTTGAAAAAAAAAGATGAAAAAAGAGGTCTCGTTTTTCTAACAAGGTAGTTTGTTTTAGTTGAACTACGCAAGTTTGATTCTCACCGGACGTGGGATACGTAGGCAACCCATATCGGGCTCAACTAATTTTGCTTTTAAAAAAAAACAATAAAAAAGAAAAAGAAAAAGAAAATGTTAAATTTAGGAGGATGTCCTTAGTCAAGGTAACACCATTTTTGGGAAAACAGCCAAACGCTCTCGAATGGGCGCCGAAGGACTGGTTTCGCAAGAACAGTACCTATGTGTCATACCGGATTCTGTTACACAGCCTTCAAATCTTCTTCAAGTGCTGAAAGGCCGTATTAACAAGATCAGTTTTTTTTCTTTTAAAAAAAAAAGCAATCAAATTTTTTCTCTTAGGCTTAGGAAAGTTTTAAGTTTTATTTTTTATCTTTTCTAGGATCATCATGGTTCCCCCGCAAAGAATTGGTCATAAAAAGGCAAGAGATGAGTTTCTCGTCCACCAAATCATGGCAGAGTTGAGGAGTCTGCAAAGGGATCTTGCGCCAAAATATGCAGCAAGGCCGAACAACGCCTCACGGATACAAAAGTTAAAAGCTTTGGAGCATGCTTAGTAGAGTCTGTATTTGCTTTTAGAGTCTGTTTGCCCCTTTGAAGTTTGTATTTCCCTCTTTTTACGTTTTCATTTTTACAAATGTTTTTAGCTTTGTAAGCAGAATATTGTGGAAATAATAAAATAAAATAAAAATTCTATCTTTTATTTGTGACCCGAACTACGTCCAGTCTGATTCATGCGGGGACATGATACGTAGGCAATCCACATAAGATTCGACCTCCATTAAAAGAAAATTAAAAAAAATGGGAATAACAAAAAATAATGAAAAAAAAGGAAAGAAGCAATAAATAAAGGAAAGTTTGGGAAGCATTTAAAGGAGCGCAAAGAGAAGCTGGAGTGACGCATGCAACCAGTGCAAAAGCATGTAGAGACCCATTTAACTGTATAGGTGCATCACACCCCAACGTGAGATTACCTATCTGTTATGTGTTTCAAACTAACCGTTTGCTTGCTGAAATATTCCAGAGCCAGGTTTTATAGAAGGGTGGTTGATTTTGTGGTAGTCTGGCCTCACATTCATACTTTACGAGGTCGAAGGGAAGTGTTTAGCCATCCGTCACATGGACAAAAAGAAGTGTTCACACTTACTTCACAAGGTCCAAAGGAAGTATGGAAAGGTCTTCAGAAATCACTCCACCGACAATTCCTATTTCAAAGGAGAGTTCAATCACGGCCATCCCAACTTCTGAATCAGCAACTGCTGAAGAAAACAGAATTCTACGTCTCCGCATATTGGAAATGTGGGACGCCTGGAACAGCGGAAGAGAAATGCCAAGCATAATCCTTGGATTCCCCGAACTGTTTCCTAGAACAGGTCGGACCTCCAACGTCCCAATCAGTTACCCAGCTACTCCATTTGGATATCCTACCATGCCGTCCTACGCTGCCGGATCACCTTTTGAGTCACACCCCCAGGTGTCAGTGACCGGTGCAGCCTTAAACACATGTACCGCACCACCTTGCCCAGCTGCGACACAACCCACTTTGCACAGGCCTAACTGTGACTCATCCTCTTTCACCTTCCAAGCACCATCTTTCTCATTGGAACCTACTCGGTTTACTGCCAATACATACCCTCAACATCCTCAACACGAGTTTGTACCTGGGCAAAACCAAAACCCTAGGGCGTCCGAACAGGACGAGATGGCCAAAAGAATGAGAAGCCTCGAGCAAAGTTTGAAGAACATGCAGGGTTTGAGCGGGCAGAAGAGTTTCTCCTACACGATCTATGTATGTTCCCGCAGGTCCATTTACCATCAGGTTTTAAAACACCTAAGTTTGAGAAGTTCGGGACTCCAACTAGCATATAAGGATGTCAAGTAACAATTAACAGTTAAATGAGTACTCCTAAGTGAGCCAATAATATGAATGCCTGCTCAAACTGGTACAAGATTCATGTAGCCCGATACGCAATTCATGTATCAACATAATCCGATACAAAAATTCATATATCGGCTCAGGTCAAAATCAATGTACCGACCACACTAATAGGGCCCAAAATAACATATGTTATCACTTGACTCCGGAGGTACAAATCCAAATCTAAACGCATAGAGGAGCATACCACTCTTAAATCAATATCTGATCATCATGACCCTCGTGCAATAATCGTTTCTTAATTCCGCACCCTTTACCTTTCATGCAAAAATCCTCACTACATATCGAGTGTTCTTATTAAAAAAAAATACGTGCATATGCTCAAGGATTATAGATAAAAGGTGCACAAGAACTTAATAGAAATCATACTAACATGTGCTCATGGTGTCTCTACGTGACTATGGACAATTTAAATAATTCAACATATCAAGGATATGTTCCCATGCCTTCATAAATAATCATAAACCTAGGCATGATTTCTAACATGAATAGGAGAGAAACGTAGTCACATAAGTCAAACAAATCATGAATCAAATTAGTGCATAGTAAAAACAAGACATAAAAAATTCTAATTCTACCTCGGTCATAATATAAATACGGTAAATGCATATACGCTCGCCACCACGTATATACAACACCCACAATACCATAAACACATAGAAACTAAGTCAATCCCGGGGGTTTCCCTTTTAATAAGGTTAGCCAAGAGACTTATCTCCACCCAGTAGCCTAAAAATCCCAAGAATGCGAATCCTCAAAAAATCCAACTCGAAACGGCTCGTCTAGTCAAATAACTCAATAACATCAGATAAAGGCATATAATTCGAACCCAAACACTAAGTATTGAATTTCAAATCAAATACACAAAGTCAATAAAAATGACAACTCAGACTCATACCCGAAATCCGACAAAAATCACAAATCTCGATCACCCATTCAAATATGAGTTTAAATATACAAGTTTCTTCCAAAACGGACTCCAATTCGGGGTTCAAATTTTTTATTCTCTTTCCAAAAGTTTTTTCACCCCCCCCCCCCCAATTTCACTTTAAAATCCAAGCTTTTAGCTGTATAAATCTATGAAATATCATGGTATAAAGTCAAATCCAAGTGTAAATTGCTTACCTACAATGATGTAGTGAAATAGCTCTTCAAAATCTCCCACCCGCAATGTCTACGGCTCAAATATGATAAAGTGGGTAAAATCATGAAATTCCAACTTTAGGTGGTCTTCCTAGGCATACCCTTCGTGAACACAGCACCAGCCTTGCATTCGCGAACCACACACTGCCTTCTCCCATAAAACCTTCTTCGTGAACGCGACATCAGTTTTGCGAACGCGAAGGCCAAAAGTTCATCCTATAAACGCGGCCAACCCTCTCGCGAACGCGAATATATACTATATAACCCATTTTCCTTCTTCGCGAATGCGGCTTCCCCTCCACGAATACGAAGAGAAAAAACCACAGTTCCCAAATCCTTCATTGCAAACTCAAAGTATACCAGACACAAGCAAAAAATATGATATTTCAAAACTCATGAAGATGGTTTTAAACTACTCAGAATCACACACGAGCACCCCGGGATACCATCCAATCTACCCAAAAAGTTCTAATAACTAATATAAACTTATCCACATGCTCAAAACAACACAAATAACACCAGAATCAAGAATTGACGATCAAAACACATCTTAAGCATATTTTATGTTTAATTCTTCCAAACTTCAAACCAAGCGTCTGATTCAAGCCTAACTAATGTGAAATGAACCCAAACTTTGTTGGCATGTCCCATATGATATAACGAAATTATACCAAGTTTGGAATAACACTATGGCTCGAATACCCTCAAAGTCTACTTACAATCAAACTTATGAACTCTACAAACCTCCAAATTGCCAACTTTTGGCAAATATAGGCAAAACACCCCAAGAACCTCCAAGTCCAATTCCAAACGTACGTCTAAGTCGAAAATCATCCTACGAACCTACATCAAAATACAAATTCGAGATCGTTTACACAAAAGTCAAACATTGGTCAACACTTACAACTTAAGCTTCTAAAAATGACATTATATGTTTCAAATCACTACAGAACCTTCTCGAAACAAACCAACTATCTCCGCTAGTCACAAAACAATAAACACATATATGGGAAACATCAAATAGGGGAATGCAGCTCAAATACACAAAACGACCGGCTGAGTCGTCACATTCTTGCCTTCTTAAACAAACATTCTTCATCAAACGAGTTTAGAAATATACCTGGAATGCCAAAAAGATAAGGATATCTGCTTCACATATCATGCTCGGTCTCCCAAATCACTTCCTCGATCGTTTGACCCCTCCACTGAACCTTCATCGATGCAATATGATTCGACCTCAACTATCTAACCTGCCTATCCAAAATGGAGAGTGATTCCTCCTTATAAGCCAAGTTCTCATCCAACTGCACCAAACTGAAATCTAGCCCATGTGACTGGTCCTCATGATACTTCCGAAGTATGAAAACATGAAACACCATATGAACTCTAGACAAGCTGGTTGGTAAAGAAAGCATGTAAGCCACATCACCCACTCTATCCAAAACCTCGAATAGAATAATGTACCGAGGGATCAATTTGCCCTTCTTTAAGAACCTCATTACACCCTTCATAAGCAAAACTCCGAGAATAACCCTCTCACCCTCCATCAAATTTGCATCACGAACCTTCGTATCAGCATAACTCTTTTGCATGGACTGCGTTATATGAAAAAACTACAGAATCAACATCATCTTCTCCAAAGCATCACAAACCAGATCAACGCCCAAAAACACAGCCTCCCTAGGCTCAAACCAACCAACCAAAGAATGACATCGCCTCCCATATAAGGCCTTATATGAATACATATAGATGCTAGATTGGTAGCTATTATTGTAGGCGAACTCTGCCAACGGTAGAACCTAACCTCCAAAATATGTAACACAAGCTATCAACATATCCTCCAAGATATGAATGGTCAGCTTAGACTGCGCTGTTGTCTGAGGGTGAAATACGGTACTCAACTCAACATACGTGCCCAACTTATGCTACACAACTTTCCAAAAATTTGATGTAAACTGAGTGTCGTGATCCGAGATGATAGGCACAGGCACACCATGTAGGATAACAATCTCTCTAAGATAAATCCGAGCCAACTGCTCAGAAGTGTAAGAAGTCATGACCGAAAGAAAATGTGCAAACTTGGTCAGTCTGTCCATAATGATCCACTCATCATTGAATCCTCAAGGTGTGTGGCAACCTAACTACAAAATTCATAGTGATACGCTCCCACTTCCACTCCGGTATATCTAGCCTCTGAATTAAACCAACCGGTCTCAAAAGCAAACCACCTAATCTCTAATAGTCGTACTTGAACTGTTGACAATTCAAACACCGTGCAACATGCCCAATAATGTCTTTATTCATTCTTCTCCACCAATAATATTGCTTCAAATGTAGATACATCTTCGTAACACCCGGGAAAATAGAATACCATGAACTGTGATACTCCTAAGCATTGAATCCTCAAGGTTTGTGGCAACCTAACCACAAAATTCATAGTGATACGCTCCCACTTCTACTCCGGTATATCTAACCTCTGAATTAAACCAACCGGTCTCTAAAGAAAACCACCTAATCTCTAATGCTCGTACTTGAACTGTTGATAATTCAAACATTGTGCAACATGCCCAATAATGTATTTATTCATCCTTCTCCACCAATAATATTGCTTCAAATGAAGATACATCTTCTTAACACCCGGGAAAATAGAATACAATGAACTGTGATCCTCCTCAAAAATCCACATTAAGAACACAGATCTGACCTTGAAGCCATAGTACCCCATCATCACCAATAGCCACCTCCTTAGCACCATCTCTTTGCACTGTATGCTTAAGGACAAGCAAGTGGGCATCATTATACCGGTGAGCCTTAATGTGCTCAAACAAAGACGACTATGACATAATACAAGCAAGAATCCTACTAGGCTCCAAAATATCCAACCTCACGAATCTGTTGGCCAAAACCTGTACATCCATATCTAAAGGTCTCTCCACATTTGGAATCAATTCCAAACTCCCGATGCTCTTCCTTTTTTACTTAAGGGGCTAGCTAGTACATTGGCCTTCCTTGAATGATAAAGAATGGTGATATCATAATCCTTCAACAAATCCAACCATTTGCACTGCCTCAAATTCAAATCTTTCTATTTGAACAAATGTTGGAGACTCTGATGATCCGTTACACCTCACAAGACACACCATATATATAAGTAATTCCTTAAAATCTTGAGCAGGTGTACAATAACTGCTAACTCCAAATTGTGCACTAGATAGTTCTTCTCATGGGGCTTTAATTGGCATGACGCATAGGCAATCACCCTACAATCTTGCATTAACACACATCCAAGGCCAACCTTCGAAGTATCACAATAGAATGTGTACGGCCCCGATACTGAGGGCAGTACCAAAATAGGAGTCGTAGTCCATGCCGTCTTGAGCTTAAGAAAGCTCTTCTCACACTTGTTTGACCACCTGAACGAAGCATCATTATAGGTTAATTGAATCAATGGGGATGCATTAGATGAAAAATCTTCCACAAAGCGACGGTAATACCTAGCCAAACCTAAGAAACTTTTGATCTCTGTAGTAATCGAAGGTCTGGGCCAACTCTGAACTACTTTAATATTCTTCGTATCTAACTTGATCCCATTACTAGATACCACATGTCCCAAGAATACCACTGAATCCAGCCAAAAATCACACTTGGAGAACTTAGCGTACAACTTCTTCTCCCTCAAAATCTAAAGCACAATCCTCAAATGATGCTCGCGCACCTCAAAACTATGGGAATATACCAAGATGTCTTCAATGAACACAATGATAAAGAAATCCAAATAAGGCTGGAACACAATGTTCATCAAAGGCATAAAGGCTTCTAGGGCATTAGTCAAACCAAAAGATATTACCAAAAACTCATAATGCTCGTAACAAGTCCTAAAAGTCGTCTTAGAGATGTACGAAGCCCTGATCTTCAACTGGTGATACCTCTATCTTAAGTCAATCTTTGAGAACACCTTATCACCCTGAAGCTGATAAAATAAGTCATCAATGAGATGCAATGGATACTTTTTCTTGATGGCAACCTTGTTCAATTTCCTATAGTCAATCGATATCCTCATGGAACCTTCCTTCTTTTTCACAAACAACAATGAACCCTTTATCCAACAACTCTTATAAATATTCTTTCAACTTTCTTGGAGCCATGGGATATGATGGGATAGATATGAGCTGAGTGCCCAACACCAAGTCGATACCAAAGTTGATATCTTTATCGGGTGGCATGCCGGTAGGTCTGTTGGGAAAACATCTGGAAAATCCCTCACTACCAGAACTGACTCAACAATAAGAGTAGCAGCACTAACATCTCTCGCAATGGATAAATACACCAAACACCCTTCTCCACCATTCGCTGAGCCTTCAGAAATGAAGCCACCCTATTAGAAGTATATCCATTCTAACCTTAGTAATCTTGACATAGCCAACGCCATGATCTTAGCATGATAACCAAGAATAATATAATATGGAGATAATCAATCCATGCCTAAAATTACATCAAAATTCACCATAAGCAATAGGAGATCCACATGGAGTTTCATAGTCCCCAGTGGAAACAAAATAAGACCAATACACCCAATCCACCATAATAGAGTCACCAACAGGTATAGATACATGAATGAGAATATCAAGAGAAGTTTAAGGAAAATCCAAATACGATTTAAAGTACGATGATACATAGGAATAAATAGAACTAGGATCAAATAGAATTGATACAGCTCTGTGATAGACCAAAACAATACCTATAATCACTGCATCGAAAGCCTCTACCTTAGGTCTACCTGAAAATGCATTACAGCAGGCCATACCTCTTTCTGACTGACCTTCAAATTTTGGACGTCCCCTGACTGCTTGAGCTCCCACTATAGCTGGTGGGGTTGCCTGAGAACCCTACGGTGTTGCACCTCTACCATGACTGGGGAAATCCCTCTTGATGTTCCCTACCTCTCCACACAACAACTTCAAGTTGAACATGGCTACTGAATCTGAGGCTGCATCTGATAACTCGAGTAACCACTGGAAGAACCTTGGGCTGAAGGAGTACTATAGGAACCCTTTGCTGGTAATACACTGAATGAAGACTGAACTTGAGCTCCACGAGTGGGTTAATAAACTGAAGGAGACGGCCTTCTAGGATGGCCTCTCCCAGAATGATCCCTACTTTCAGATGTGAAACTTCTAGAATATTGGGGCTTCTTACCCCTCAACACCATGATCTCCCTTTTCCCACTCCTAATGTGCTCAACTCTGTGCGCTATGTCCACAACCTGAAGAAATTTAGTACCAAACTCCTCCTCCCTAGCCATAGAAATCTTGATACCAAAGTTCAACCCTTCAATAAAATCTCTTCACCTTCTCCATCTTGATGGGGATCAGAAAAGTTACACGTTGGGATAACTCAGTAAATCACATCTCATGCTCGGTTATAGACATGACCCCACTGAAGGTGCTCGAATCGGCCACACATCTCCTCCCTCTTCATGAGGGGAACACATTTCTCTAAGAATAGATATGAAAACTTGATAACAACATGGATAACACAAGACGTTAGTAGAGAGATAGAAAGGTAGAAATAATGAATCTTGAAAAAAGATGAACAAAAATTCAATTTAATGAAGCTTGAATCCTTTTTAAATATTAAAAGAAGCAACGAAGACGTTCTTGAAGAAAGAATAATATGGGAAGACTAGATTCTTGAAATAAAAAGAACATCGTCTCATGTATTTGAAACTTGAAGCAGTGAATCATACATAGAAGAAGAAGAATGTAAGAGAGGGAACTCAAACAAAAAATCTTACAGTTGAAGACATCCAAGTAATGGTTCAAGATAGAACAAAAAGGGCAAACCACAAAGAGAACCTTACACGGTAGGCTACTAATATAAATATTAATCTTCAATTTTAGTTACAAGCAACAAGGCACCACTTTATATAGTACTCCCTCCGTTTCATATTGTTTGAGGTAGTTTGACTCGGCACGAAGTTTAAGAAAAAAGAAGAAGACTTTTAAAATTTGTGATCTTAAAAGATTAAGGGGTAAAAGGTTTGTGGGGCCATACCATTTGTGTGGCTATAAAAGCTTCTCACTAAGGGCAAAAAGGGTAAAATGAAGAGTTTAAAGTTGAATTATTTCCAAATTTAGAAATGTGTCATTTATTTTGGAACAGACTAAAAAGAAAAGTACCTCAAACAATATGAAACAGAGGGAGTAGTAAATAAGGGGCTGGTCAAAACAAAAATAAATAAGCTAGTAAATCCCTAGGTGCATAAAGATTATCGTATCTTTCTTCAAATGTAGTTTACATTGAAGACTATTCACACTTTGCTCAATGTAGTCAACATTGAAGACTGGCCATACTTTCTTTAATGTAGTCAACATTGAATGCTACTCACACTTTTCAATGTATCCAAAATTAAAGACTACCCATACTTTGTTCAATATAGTCAACAAAGCGTTAATGAAAGATTCTAGAAACTAGGTTAAATTAATGCTAGTTTGGGTTGCTAAAGTTGCTCCTTGTTGGGGTTGATTTGGGCCTCGTTCCATCTTCATTTGGACCTCAATTTGGGCATCCAAATAGTTATAATACTTACCCAAATATTTTTTTTGAGTTGGAGCTCTTCCTCCACCAAAACAGTCTTTAATTGCTAATTAGACCCCCATTAAGTTTATCTTGAAATTCCATCATCTTCAACGGGGTTAAGCTTCTTGGATGCTATCATTCTCCCCTTCTCAAAGAAGATTCGACCTCGAATCTCGAATTTAAAAATATTTCCTCCTCCAATGGAATTGAGCTTCTATGGTTGTTATCATTAACAAAATTTGCTGCTCCAATGGATTTGATCCTCTACAGTTGCTATCATTATCCTCTTCTTTAAGAAGATTTGTCCTCGAATCTTAAGATCGGCCTACAACTACCAAGATAACCCCAAGCAGTATGTATATAATGAAAGTAGCTTGTAAACATTAACACAAGGTAGTAATCATGCAACTATTTAATCCACTTAGTTCTTTTATGCACAAATGCTCCTTTCAAATATCCAAGCAAAACATCATCTAAGAGGAAAATGTAATTAACAACACAAGCACTAAAAATACAATTCATAAGCTCTCTAAGCATTAGCGGACGATTAGTCAGACCAAAAGCATATGAGTACAAGGAAAATATACTATAGTTTCTCTTTCTAAACAACTTAACCTCACTATTTGATATACTATAGTCAAGGTATAGATCAAAAGTTATTTCCTTGAGAAGTGGCTTAGGATGAACTT
The DNA here is from genome assembly GCA_026770625.1 of Nicotiana glauca. NCBI lineage: Eukaryota > Viridiplantae > Streptophyta > Magnoliopsida > Solanales > Solanaceae > Nicotiana > Nicotiana glauca. Next base: position 103,329 of record MU742013.1, read on the forward strand.
GCAAGAAAGGATCTTCAAAACAAGATAAGGATATTACGAAGTTAGCAACCGTGAGTATGTATCCTTCTCCACACTTGATTCATAATATTCTGTATTTAACTCAATAACCTCAACATTTATAGCACCAAAAAGTTCGCATGTCTCATTTTTTTCATTGGCAACTTCGTTATTGATGTTCTCAAACCATAAGGGATTAGAGAACACTTTAAGGTCTTCGCCAATTTCTTCCTCTTATGGGTTGTTGTACACTTTAAAATCATGGCCAATGGAATTTTAATCTTCATATGAGGTGTCATCATCCTTTTTTCAAGGGTCTTCCTCAATTTTCTGCATGAAAGGAGAAACAACACTAGAACAAGAAAGAGTTAGCTAACATGCATATGAACAAGATTCATCCTCTCTCAAGTATCCTTTAGTTTGTTCACTTAGCATTTATTGTTCCTCACTTCCATCACATTGTGGTCGGCAGATTGTTCACATGAAAAGATAAATCTATAAGTCCATGTTCACTCTCAATTTTAGTATCTCCCCTTAAATTCTTAAGCTTACCAAATTATGGTACAAGTTCAACACCATTTTCATGTAGAAATAGATCATTAATAATGTTGTGCCGCATGGGATTATGAAGCTCACACTTGTCTTCAACTTTCAATTGCTTCCCTGGATAACTGACCATTGAACTATTGAAATCTTGTTCAAAATGTGATTCTTCATGCACTTGCCGTTCCAACTTTTCAATGGTTTCTTCTTCCATAACCCGAACATTTGAATCACAAATACTAGAAAAAGAATGAGTTAGTTGGTAGCTTGAACAAGAATCTTTCTCCCTTAAGAACTCTATTCTTTTCAATTCTTCTTTTTCCTTAATCTCTCAAGTGTACTTGTTCACTCTCTATTTTGTCTCTCAAACTTACATCACTCAACTTTACCCACTCATTGATATTTATTGACAACTCACTCTTTCCACTCATCACTTCCTCTCCTTTTTTCTCTCTTGAGTCGTCAAGTTTCTCACCCCGACTTCTCTCTTTATTTTGTCTCTCATTCTCGCTTTTATTTGGTGTTATAACTTCTTTGAATGCAACATCATTCTGTTGTCTTCCTTAGAAAGAAATAGTGCTATAAGTATCATAACTTCCCTGATACTTGCCTCTTCTATCTGTAGGAGGAATTTTAACATCAACTCTAATATTTGGCTTTCCAATCCTATTTTTGGTTTCCCTCTTGCATTTTTGTTTCTTCTCAAACTCCTCCATTGATCACCTCACCTTTAATTAATCTTCTTGAATCTCCTTAGGTGTTACACATACAAGAGCGCTCCTTTCCCATCCTTTTTCACCAAGAAATACCTATTCTTCTTTTGAACATATGAAGCTCTTATATAGCAATACCATGATTGTCCCAACAAGACGTGACACTTGCACAAGGAAACCACAACACACAAAATCTCATCCTTGTATCTCCCAAGAGAAAATGATACTAACACCTTCTTATCTAACTTTACTCCTTTTAAAAGGTTGGGTGAAGCATGCTTAACACAAGATAACCCCACCTTTTGAACAATATAAGTACTAACTAAGTTATGGCAAACATACTTGTCAATATTAGTAGAGCACACATTCGATATTACTTGTACTCTAGTTTGAAAGATATTATTAACACTAACAAGCTTATGTCCTTTTCTATCACACTTTCCCAAACTAGATCTTATTGCAATATGTTTAATAGGACTCACATTCCCAACCCCAACATAAGTACATTCATCATTATAAATAATTTCATAATAATTATAAAATTTCATCACTACAATAACCACCATAATATCCTTTAGATTCATTTTCAAGATCTTCACAAATTAGATGTGATTCTTCATAGGCTTGCGTAGCATTTGATTCACCATAAGCATCATACTCTTTACAATAATTATAGGAAGTCCATCTTCATGCTCCACATAGGATCCCCAATCATACCCACTACAATATGTTATTCCTTCACTTTAAATAATTTGAAAATTTGTAATATATATGCTTAGGGGATCTCCAACCTTGCCCCCATCCACCATAATGGGTTAAAATTTTGGAGAAATTTTGCTCCAACCCTTCCCCATTTTTGTCCCCAAAATGGGGATGAATAGTGTTCCCTCAAATATGGGGTATACTATTCATCTTCCCCGTTACTATTCATCCATATTTTATTATTTAATCTTTTAATTTATCTCTTTATATGTACATAATTATGTTTAGGTAATGTCGTTATAATATTAATATTATATCTTAACTTTGGTGTATAATGTTGATAAGTTAATTTTCGTGCATTTATTATTTTTATGTAAAATTATAAGTTAATTGTACAAAAAATATATAATTATCTCAAAAAATGAATGGTGCAAATATAAATTATTAGATATTGTTAATATTGAAAGGTGCGAATATAAAATATTATATGTTGCTAAAATTGAAAAGTAAAAATTGATAATACATTAAATGAAAATACCTTAAAATTGGAAATACATGACAATTGAAAATACATTAAATTAAAATACATAAAAATTAAAACTACGGTAAATAGCATAATAACTTAGTAGGGATCTATGTTGTTTCCAGATATACCAAAATCATTATAGTATTGACTGAATGGGGCTGAGGATTGTTGTGATTGTGGCTGTAAATATTCTTGACTTCTTTTATACATTATTCGTTGTTGTTCTTGTCGCATAAATTCACGACGAGTCAGATCGACAATAGAATCCACATCCATCACTACAATCAAGATTTCTTTTTTGCCTGGGTTGCATTATTCATCGCCTCAACCATCCGATTATTTTCTGATTGGATTGTCTTCATATACCGCAATGATTTTACTTTTATTTGAATTATTATTTAATCTATAATAATTGCTTACAAATTATATTATTTAAAATTTTATAGAATTGTTTTAATTATGGAAATTATAAATTGATAAAAATAAAAGATGGAATTTGTTTAATGGAAATTAAAAAATAAAATTGAAATGAAAGATAATAATATAATATAGAAGAGAGAGAAGAATATAAAAAGATTTGGGGAAAAAAATAGGGGAATGGTTGGAGTAAGTTGTCCTCAAAATAGGAAAATTCTCATTTTGGAGACAAAAAATGGGACAAGGTTGGAGATGCTCTTAGAACGAAACAGTGCAATTAGTAGTATAAAGAACTTCACATTCACTCCCTTATTATATCACTCAAACAATGGCTCTCAACACTCGTGTATCCCATATGTAGGCTTTTTTTTTACCCTCAAATAATCTCACCACTCTTGCCTTTTAGCACTCAAGGGTTGCTCCTCAAAGCTCTTCCAAGAACCGACAACTCAGACACTTCAAGCAAGTAATGGAGTTTATATCGAACAAGAAAAGGACAACAAACTAAAACGGACATGAAATAAAAAAAATACACAACGAAAATAAAGATAAAATCACAAAACAAATATGCACGAGTTAATTAAGAAATCAATACCTACATATTAGTATAAAATATGTACTCTGTCCTAGCAGGACTTAAAGGTAGTGTATGAAACCTTTCTAGTAGGTTTAGAACATATCTAAAAGAACTTTTGCTTTCAAAGATGCTACAATGACTCTTCAAGTGACTTTTGAGTTTCCCGAGGACAAAAAAAAGCAAATAAAGCTTCAAATCGAATTGGATTTCAACGGATAACAACTAGATATGATTATCCAAAAATTCAAAGTCATCAAATCAAAAGATGAAGCACGAACAAATCAAGAGCAAGTTATCACTGTTCACGTCACTATTCATTGGTGGAACTTCAATTTTTTTTATTTTTTTGCATTGTTACTATTCATGCTACAGTAATTTTTTTTTCTTTTGCTTTTTTCTCTCTCTTTTTTTATTAGGTTCCCCCAATATTACCAAAAGCGAAATCTTGAACCACTCTAACAACTTAATAACAATACGGATAGCAAAAGACGTTAGTAGAGAGATAGAAAAAAGAAATCTTGAAAGAGATGAACAAAAATTCAAGTTAACAAAGCTTGCATCCTTTTTAAATATTAAAAAGAAGCAAGGAAAAATTTCTTGAAGAAAGAATAACGGGAGAATATTTGATTCTTGAAACAAAAGAACACAGTTTAGTGTATTTGAAACTTGAAGCAGTGAATCATACATAGAAGAAGAAGAATATGAGAAAGGGAACTCAAACAGGGAATTTTACAATTAAAGACATCTAAGTAATGATTTAAGATAGAATAAAAAGGGCAAACTTCAAAGAGAACCTTACAAGGTCTCTACTAAGCCAAAGGCTACTAATATAAAGATTAATCTTCAATCTTAGTTCCAGTGAAGGAATAAGACACCGCTTTATATACTACTTCCTCCGATTCAAAATAAGTGATTTTTAGCTGTTTTCACACAAATTAAGAAATTCACCTTTTAACATTAATTAGTAATGAAAGTGACCATATTAACCTTTACTATTTTTTCACATAAACACTCTTAATGCATACTCCAACACTATTTACTCCAAGTGCAATGTAGGAAAAAAATAATTAATTCATTCTTGAAATCTGAAAAAATTAATTATTTTGCACCATAAAAAATTGCTAAAAAATCACTTATTTTGAAAATGAGGGAGTAGTAAAGAAGGGGGCTGATCAAATCAAAATAAATAATCTAGTAAATCCCTAGGTGCATAAAGACTACCATCACTTTCTCAATGCAGTTTACATGGAAGATTACCCACACTTTCTTCAATGTAGTCAATATTGAATACTACTCACACTTTATTCAATATAGTCAAAATTGAAGACTATCCATACTGATAGTTAGGATTTTACCATGTTTATATCCCTACTTGCTATTGCTTTGGTTATAAATTGCTACAAAATAGTCCCAAAATGCTTACAAGTTGCGCTTGATTGCAGGTTTGAGCGACAAAGTGACAAACGTCAAAGATCGGCTCAAAACAGAGTGAAGCCTGCTCAAGTATCGAAGATTAAGTGAAATGAGGAAAAGAGGGCCTAGTGTGGACCGCGCAAGGGTGAATGCGGCCGCACTAGGAGATTTAGAGACTTTGCATTCTCATGCTGGCAACAGTATGGGCGCGGTACTGGTAACACGATCCGCGGTCAAGCTTCACGGCCGCGCTACACTTTTACACGGTCCGCACACATGAGGTTCAGAGACTAGAAATTTGGAGCTTAAAGCCATGCGGCCGCGCTACACTTTTGCGCGGTCCGCGCGAACGAGATTCAGAGAGTTGAGGTTTTGGCCATTTCAAGACAATGCGCTCAGCGTTCATTTATGTGCGGCCGCGCCAATGCCCACCGCAGCCGCGGTGCATTCTCTCGCGGTCCGCGGTCCCCAACTTCAGAGAAGCTGAAATCATAAGTGCCAGCGCGGCCGCGGTCTACGCTGACCCCGCAGGGGTATTTTTGTCTAATTTTTCTAGCCTAGTATAAATAGAATATTTTACCATTTTTAGGGTAGTTTTTATGCTCTTAACGCAGCCGAGCTCTTGAGACCGAATATTGTAGCCATTTTTGGCACTTTTGCTCTTTATTATTCAAGATTCTACTTATTAATTAATTAATATGTTTAGTTCCTCATCTATTTCTTCTGTTTCTTCTTTAATTATGTATAGCTAAACTCATTAGCTAGGGTTGTGGCTCAACCCTAGTGTGGGTAGTAGATGGATGTTGTCATCTAGGGTTAGATTGATATTGGGTATTTGTTATTTGGGTTGATTTTGTGTTTCAATTTCGAATTTGTAGTTGCAAATATAGATTCAAGCTTAGTGGGTTCAAATCTTCTTGAGAAAGAGAGTCCATGACCCCAAAATTGACCTAATAAGGAATTGGAATGGACCCATGAGAAATGGTAGTCCCAATTAACGGGTTAAACCTCGAGAGAGTAATCACCCTACTTGAAACCTAGTTGTTTGGTCCAATTGGCCTACCCAATTAGTCTCGAGAGAGCCAATTGGGCAAAATCATTCTCTCTACCGAGAGGTGTGAAAATGGGTACAATTGTACAACGGTTATAGCGACCAAAACACTCACGCAAGTGTACGCGATCGACAAGTAATATAGTAGTAAGTAAAGTATCGTTCCCACGAGGAATTGTGATCAACTTCTCGACTGATGCAGACT
>MU742013.1:110116-121865 GCA_026770625.1 Nicotiana glauca
TTGAATTATCCGGGTTATTGATTATAGGGTTAATAATACCCATAAGAATCTGTCGAGTTCTTATGCGCCTATTCAAGTTAAATTAATACCTATATGTCTATGGTATTAATATTAACAAGAATGCATTTACAATTCCTATTTTTTAACCAAACAAGGCAATTAAGTATATGTCTATCTTAACCGCAAATCCTTCACCCGATGCCCAGAATTCAGATCTTGTTCTATTTTATTCTATTTGCAATCAAGAATTTTCTTTTTCAAGTTTAACTCAAGATTCATAAATAGTATTTCACTGTTAGCTACGCAGTAAAATAATTAAAAGCAGAATGAAATAAACAACCCATAACGATAAATTCAAGATCTTCAATCTAAGCTTCAAACAACATTATCATCTAACACCCACGATCCCAGAATATTTGGGTTTTTAGCTACACATATTTATACAAATATCAACAATAAAGGTCTTCAACATAATATAAACAAGGAACTAGAAGAAAGTTTAGAAGAACTCTTTGAATCCTTGCTCCAAGATGTTGTTCTTCTTCTCTTTTCTTAGCTCCAAGATGAGTCTTCTCCTTCCTTTTTCTCTCAAAATCTGGTCTGGTCTCTCAATAATGCAGGCTTCTGCCTCTTTTAATTGTGTATGAAGGGATTTTGACAATTCTATTCTTTTTAGTCCGAAATAGAATATTTTTGCGATTTTTAACACATCCGCGTCGCGCCCCGCGACGCCCCGTGCGCCGCGTATGTGTATTGACAAAACCTGAGGCAGAATGTAATTAAAACTGAAGAAGCTGGCAAAAATGCACTGCCGCGTCGCGCCCGGCGGCGCGGTAGTGCAATTTTTTGCGCTTCTTCATTTTTTCGTTTGTTTTGCACTCCGGACTTGCGTTGTGACCCCCGAACACGATCCCAACTTGATTTATTCGGCTTTTACTCAGACTTCAATGTCTCAAATCACTCAAATTTATTCCGAATTAATTCTTAAGTTGGAAAGTCTTCCTGCAAGGCATAAATCATGAATTTAGTACAATTCATAATCATTTAAGCTCAAACATTTGTAAAATGCAATAATTAAAGTGTTATTACAATGACTAAAATATGAGTTTTTAGCCTATGATCAACACCCCACACTTAAAACATTGCTCGTCCTCGAGCAATTAACATACACTTCACATAAGGACGATCTTTTTATCAAATAATTTCTTATAACAACAGATGAACAGATGCGGACACTTAGGTACCAATTCATAATACTTCAACCTCAAGACATGACTCACAAGTGCCATACATTTTCATAACTTGCTCACTTACTCTAACACAAAAATCAAAAATTCTCCTTGCCTTTACAAATCATGTGCCCTCCCACAAATAGTTCCTCTCAAAATAATAATCAAGAATATTCAGGAACTCAAAATAGGAAGAATTAACTCACTCTCAGAATTAAAATTTATGTGCAACAGATGACATACCATATGCTTGCCCCTAGTGTAATACTCTACTAATTGAGCTTATTCAGTCAAGGATCAAGTAGGACTTTAATTGGTTGTAATGTAGGCTGGGAAAAAAGGTATGAAAAATATAGAATGTAATAACTACACCTCTTTGAACACATCCATACATACAACATATTTCATATTTTCAGCATCACTCCAATGTTAAACCATCTCCAATCTTTTTGAGATTTTTACATACTAACAACGAATCCCATTCTCCTTAAGCACCTTAAGTTAGGGAATGTTACTATTGAAAATTTATCCCCTATATATATATATATATATGAATTATTCTTCACTCTTTTTTTTTTCAAAATAAACCAACCAATTTCTTCTCAACTTCTTCAACATCCAAACAACATTAAGTGCCCATGAGAAATAGAGGTGTAAATAACTGATATATTACAGAAATTGGTAGGGTTTATACGTGGGTGCCAAAGAAATAGGATTAACGGCTCAAAAGGTTTGACTAAGATATATATAATTAGGTGAAAATAATTATCAAATTGGTTCAACAAACAAATGCATATATCATCTCCTAAACTGAATAATGCTACTATTTTGCTTTGCAAAACACTTGGGGGGCAAGTTCTAGACATCAACTATTATACACAGAATATTTCAGCAATCCTTACTCACACAGTGGCACATAATTCACTCAAGCTTGGATCTTTCTCGACTCTCTAGTCAAAGCAGTTAAGCATAGTCATAATTATACAATTTAAGGCACTTATTTTAGAATGAAGAACTGAGGTTGAACATCTTAAATAAGGCATATATCACTTCTAGAGCATGTGCCTTTGAGGAGACTAACTCTGTAAATTAGGAACTTTTTATTCATGCAAAATAAAAATTATACTACACCCGGTTCAAATACACCCTTGGAAAAGAACCGCGGCATAAAGAAAAATCAAGGGGAAATTATTAAATTAACTGGAATAAAAGAAATATATATATATATATATTTTTAGAAATAAATTTCGTATTTCGACCTTATTTTTCATCAAGAAAATCCAGCGGAGATCTAATTCGAAATTTAAAATACTTACTATCTATCAACTCTATAATCTAACAAAATAAACTAAAAGCAACTTTAACAAGCTAAACAAAATCAAACAAAATAACTAAACATAATCAAACAAAATATGAAAAGAATAAAAGTAAGTACATTACAATAGGGGGAAACTACACCACACTTAAAACCTTGCATTGTCCCTAATGCAAAATAAAAATAAACTGGAATATAAAAGAGACTCCCTGAGGCCATTGGCCTAAGCATCATCATCCTCAAAGGTGCGCAAGTATTCCTCGTCATCTGAGGGAATAGAGTTCACATCTTCATCCGGTGAAATGTGTCCTTGCTGAGATAGTCCTAACCATTGCTGTGTGAAAGGAGATAGAGGGTGACTTTGTTGCAACTCTTCCAAGTTCACTTCCCCTCTGGTAGCGTGAAGGCGCATGTCAGCAAACAATATCTGTAAAGTTTCTTCCACCCGGACAAATCTTTGATCGGCATTAAGTGCATCAGTAGGCGGATCTATCACATTAGTGACATCAAGTGCCCTGATAGGAAATGTTGATTCTATTTTTCGATCGTAGTGATACTCTTCTTCAATACAATACATCCGCAATAACCGAGTGATCATACTCGGATAGTGTAAGCGGCGCCCCCCAAAAGGTCTCACCTTGGACGTGTGGTCTAGCATAATCTTTCCAAGATCAACCTGTATTCCTGTCAAAAATGCGTAAATCAAGAAAATCTTTAATCTTGATACATCTGTATCACTTTGTGTTGGCAAGATTCTTGCATTTATTATCCTCAAAGCAACCCTGGCAGGACGCTGGAATGTCCCTTTCTTCATGTCCTTGTGACACCCATTTGAATCTCTAGTCCACAATGCGAAGGATTCTGCACCACATAGGTGTCTGCGAATGTCTGGATAATTTGGTCTACGAAGAAACCGCTGAAATAGCTTATGCGAGTGCTCCGTGAAACCCATAGTTTGATTTATGAATGTAGAAGAAAATGGGATTACTCTGTTTCTGACCCTTATCTGATAAGTTGCATCTAAATTACCTCCTGATTGCCAATTAGCATAAAATTCCTTCACCAAGTTGATGTTCACACTATCACCTTGGCGAAATAGCCCTTCAAAACCCAAAGCTCGAATGTTAGTATATATTGTATTATACTTACGAGCAAGTTTTGCTGTATCAATTGCAACTTCGGGATTTGGTATCACAGCAGGTACAAAGAACTGGAACCATTGTGTAGTATGAGTTGGAATGGCTCTTATGCCATATTTGTATTCTGGAACCTCATCAGCATCCGGATCAAAATGTTCCTCTTCCTCCACAACAGGTGCTGGAGGTGGTTCCCTTCTACCTCCTCGTCTGCTAGTAGATGCAACTTCAGATAATCCTGTGTTTGATCTTTTGCTTTGTCTCCGAGACATTATATCTGCACAATATTAAATATTAGCTATATAAAAAAAATATTTTAAAAGTAAATGGAGCAAATACCCAACACTTTATTTCATTAACATGTTGACATTTAGCATGTAGAACAAGGATTCAGACTACCATGTTCTTCAAATAGAATGATATAATGCTTATCGGTTTACCTCAATGTAGAGACAATTTCACCAATTGAAAGAAAATAACATAAAGAGACCAAAAACTATACTAAAAATATTAAACTTAAACATATAAATAAACTGGTTTATTTTACAAAATTCTAAGTTATTATACAAGGTATACTACATAGGTGCATTAGCAAGAATCTTCCTTCTCATTTTCACATAAGGCAAGAAAAAATCATGTTGCGTGACGCGGCAGTGTATCAACATCTCACAATGCAATTTGTTTCTCAATTTGCAGCATAATTCAATTTCATGTCACGCAGACATTTTAACAAACACATTGTGAGCATGTCTTGCTTTCCTTAAATTTTAACTTAAAAAGAAGTATAATCACCATATCAACAACACAAATCTACCTCACTTCACTACTATAACAACACCAAACCTTCACAATAATCTTCAAACCACAATTTTTCACTTTCTTATATGTATTTTCGGATTAGTGTACCCCTCAAAATTATTATTTTTTTCATCAAGAAACACAACCCACTTTACCTCAACACACCTTCAAATCCTCCATAACCACAAAGAGAATATATATGTTAAGTTTCTACTACTATTTATAACAATATTAACAAAAGAAACTAAAAAGAATTTATGAACACAAATTTTCTAGGGCTTATATGTATAGTTGAAAATAAAAACAAAATACAACATGAATTACTACTAAATTGAAAGAAGAAAGAAAAGAATTACTTTCTTATATGTATTTTCGGATTAGTGTACCCCTCAAAAAAAAAAATTCATCAAGAAACACAACCCACTTCACCTCAACACACCTTCAAATCCTCCATAACCACAAAGAGAATATATATGTTAAGTTTCTACTACTATTTGTAACAATATTAACAAAAGAAACTAAAAAGAATTTATGAACACAAATTTTCTAGGGCTTATATGTATAGTTGAAAATAAAAACAAAATACAACATGAATTACTGCTAAATTGAAAAAAGAAAGAAAAGAATTACTTACCTTGCAAGGAGAAGAACTTAAGGTGGGATTGTTGGGTGAATTGGATGGTTTGAGAGTTGGAATGGCAAAGAGTTGGGGAGGGTTTGAGAATGAGATAAGGTTTTAATGAATAAGGGGAGGGGGAGCCGGTATATTTAGAAAAAAATGATTTTTTTTTAAAATTAAAATACACTACCGCGTCGCGCCCCGCGGCACGGTAGTGCAATATTTTTCGCTGCTCCAAAAATTTTATATTCTGCTTCATCTGTGCAATTTTGCCTAGCGCGGTATGTGGCACGACGCCCCACGCGGTGCGGTAAGCCAATTTTTCACAGAGTTAGCCTAATTTTCAAAGTTTTAGCTCAAATTTTCACCCGTACTTCATTGTATATTGATTTCATGTCAAATTCATGCTTGCATCTATTTAAACATTAGAGCATCTAAAATTTAATATTTCTAAACTAATAAATTAGTAATGTTAGTCATTGGGTTGCCTCCCAACAAACGTCTAATTTAACGTCGTGGCACGATGCCATATTTCATCACACATCAATCAAATCTACCGAGGTCTTGTAACGTTTAATATCACCACCTCAATAATGTTTTACCCGTTGACTATTCACCAAGAATGTACCACTTGCGTTTATGTCCCTCAATTCGACGGTTCCATGGGGAGTCACACTTACTACAACAAAAGGGCCTGCCCAATGGGACTTAAGCTTTCCCAGAAAAAGTTTCAACCTTGAATTAAATAACAGAATTTCTTGACCCGGCTCAAACTCACGATGTTGGATGTGCTTGTCATGCCACCTTTTGGTCTTTTCTTTATATAACTTGGCGTTTTCATAAGCATGCAATCTAAACTCATCGAGTTCATTGAGTTGTAGCATCCTTTTTTCACCGGCTAAATCCATATCCATATTTAACTTTTTGATTGCCCAATAAGCTTTGTGTTCTAGCTCAATAGGTAAATGACATGCTTTTCTATAAACTAACCTGTATGGAGAAGTACCTATTGGAGTCTTGTATGCTGTTCGGTAAGCCCATAATGCATCTTCTAATTTAGCGGACCAATCCTTTCTATTTGCACTCACTGTTTTCTCCAAAATCTGTTTTACTTCTCTGTTGGATACCTCAACTTGACCACTCGTTTGAGGGTGATATGCAGTAGCAACCTTGTGTCTTACACCATATTTGGACAAAATATTTTTTATCAATATGTTACAAAAGTGTGTTCCTCCATCACTTATCAACACCCTTGGAGTTCCAAAGCGTGTGAAAATATGCTTCTTTATAAAACTTACCACTACCTTTGCATCATTAGTAGGAAGAGAAATGGACTCAACCCACTTAGACACATAATCAACTGCAACCAAAATGTATCTTTGACCATTAGAATATGGAAATGGCGCCATGAAATCAATTCCCCATACATCAAACAGCTCTACCGCCAAAATATTTTGCTACGGCATCTTGTTCCTCTTTGTGATTGTATATGTTCTTTGACACTTATCATAATTTTTGACAAAAACATGTGCATCTTTAAATAATTTTGGCCAGTAAAAACCTGATTGTAAAACCTTTTGTGTTGTTCTGTCTCCACCATGATGACCTCCATAAAGAGAAGCATGACAGTCATGCAATATTGCATTCATCTCCTCTTCAGGGACACACCTTCTTACCAATTGATCTGCACATTGCTTGTATAGAAAAGGCTCGCCCCACATGTAAAATCTCACATCATGTAGAAATCTCCTTCTTTGATCAGCCGTGAATTCCGGTGGAGTCACCCCACTTGCGATAAAATTTACAAAATCAGCATACCATGGGGTTTCATCCGACATGATGGCTAGTAGCTGTTCATCAGGAAATGTTTCTTTGATTGATTCCCCTTCAGTTACATGGCTTCGGTTTTCCAACCTGGACAAATGATCTGCAACTGGATTCTCTGTCCCTTTTCGATCTCGAATCTCTAAATCAAACTCCTGCAAAAGAAGAACCCATCGGATTAATCTTGGCTTGGCGTCTTTCTTTAAAAATAAATACCTAATAGCTGAGTGATCTGTGTAGACTATGACTTTGGTTCCCACTAGATAGGACCTGAATTTATCAAATTCCCAAACTACTGCAAGCAACTCTTTTTCAGTAACAGTGTAATTCATTTGTGCTGGATTAAGAGTTCTGCTCGCATAATAAATGGAGTAAAAGATTTTCTCCTTCCGCTGCCCCAAAACAGCTCCAATGGCTATGTCACTCGCGTCACACATCAACTCAAATGGAAGTTCCCAATCCAGAGCAATTATAATTGGTGCAATAACTAATCTTCTTTTCAGCTCATCAAATGCTTTCAGACAAGCATCATCAAACTTGAAAGGTGTATCTTTCTCAAGAAGCCTGCACAAAGGAGATGAAATTTTTGAAAAATCTTTAATGAAATGACGATAAAAACCTGCATGGCCTAAGAAACTGCGAATGCCTCTAACTGATGTTGGTGGAGGTAATTTTTCAATTGTTTCCACCTTTGCTTTATCTACATGCAATCCATTCTTGGACACTCTGTGTCCCAAAACTATACCTTCACGCACCATGAAATGACACTTTTCCCAGTTTAGCACCAGATTAGTCTCTTCACACCTAGCAAGTACTTTATCAAGGTTCATTAAGCAATTATCGAAAGAACATCCAAAAACAGAAAAGTCATCCATGAAAAATTCCACAAACCTCTCAATCATATCAGTAAAAATGGCCATCATACACCTTTGAAAAGTCGCAGTTGCATTACAAAGACCAAAGGGCATTCTCTTGAAAGCATACGTGCCCTAAGGACACGTAAACGTGGTATTTTCTTGGTCCTCTGGAGCTATAGTAATCTGATTATACCCCGAGTAACCATCCAGGAAGCAGTAGTACTCCTGACTAGCCAATCTATCAAGCATTTGGTCAATGAATGGGAGGGGAAAATAGTCTTTCTGGGTGGCATTGTTCAATTTTCTATAGTCAATGCAAATTCTCCACCCTGTGACAGTTCTTGTTGGGATCAAATCATTATTCTCATTTACTACCACAGTCATCCCCCCTTTCTTGGGGACATATTGCACTGGACTTACCCATTTACTGTCAGAGATAGGGAATACAATACCTGCATCAAGCCATTTGATCACCTCTTTTCTTACCACCTCTTTCATGTTGGGATTTAGGCGCGTTGTTGTTCTATGCTTGGCTTGTGTCCTTCCTCCATGAGTATTTTGTGCATGCAGAAAGCAGGACTAATACCTTTGATGTCGGACATTGTCCACCCAATTGCTTTCTTATGCTCTCGCAATACTCTCAACAATTTTTCTTCCTGCAATTTAGATAAATCAGAGGAAATAATAACAGGTAATGTATCCGAACTACCCAAATAAGCATAAAGAAGGTAAGAAGGTAAAGGCTTCAGTTCCAATTTTGGAGCTTCTTCAATTGATGGTTTCGGAGGTGGGCCATCTGGCCTATTCAAAGGTTCAAAAGGAATTAATCCTTTCAGGTATTCACAAGATGCATTCAGAATATGCTTCATCTCTTCAACCTCGTCATCAATCTCCAGACTATCAAACAATACAATTGCCTTCTCTAAAGAATCCTTCAAGTACACACTTGGGGCTATGAGTTTCTCATCCATCTCCATGACAGAGATCATAGACAATTCTTCATAATGGTGAGGAAGCTGTATAGCTTTATATACATTAAACACAGCTTCCTCGTTGTCAACTCTCATAATCATTTTTCCTTCCCTGACTTTAATTATAGCATCACCTGTGGCCAAGAGAGGTCTTCCTAAAATAATAGGAACTTTTTATCGGCTTCAAAATCCAAGATGATAAAATCAGCTGGAAAAATAAATTTCCCAATTTTTAATAGCACATCTTCAATCACTCTTTCCGGGTAGGCTATGGACCTGTCTGCAAGTTGCAACATAACAGTGGTGGGTTTTGGATCTCCCAAACCCAATTACTTGTACAAAGACAATGGCATCAAATTTATACTTGCTCCCAAATCACAAAGTGCATGGCCTACATCAACATTTCCAATCCTCACCAGTATAGTAAAGCTGCCTGGATCCTTAAGCTTTTGAGGAAGCTTATTTTGAACCCTTGAAGTGCACTCCTCAGTAAGTGCAACTGTTTCAAATTCTGTCAATCTCCTCTTATTAGCCACAATGTCCTTCAAGTATTTAGCATACTTTGGAATGTCTCGAATCGCATCTACCAATGGAATGTTCAATTGAATTTGGTTCAACATAGTAAGAAATTTGTTGAACATGCGATCATCATTCTTTTTCTGCAGCCTTTGTGGAAATGGTGGTGGTGGTCTTGGAATGTTCACAGGTGTTGGAATTGTATCATCTTTCTTTTCCTCTTGTGTTGCTTTGGGAATTAATTCACCCTCAGGTATTTGCTTGTTCTTTTTCTTCGATGGAACTTCTTCTAACTCCATTCCTGTTCTAAGTGTAATTGCACTCACTTGAGGATTCTTTTCTGTATCACCTGGAAGAGCACCTGCAGGCCTAGTATTTTGATTTGCAACCAGCTGTCCCATTTGCCTTTCAAGATTTCTGAAGTCCGTTCTGAGTTGCTGATTGTCTTGCAACAATTTCTTCAACAAATCATTTGTACTCTCTTCTGCTTGCTGTGGCGGCCTTTGAGGTTGATTAAAATTTCCTTGGGGTCTAAATTGACTTTTATTTGGTTGATTCCCACCCCAAGAGAAATTAGGATGATTCCTCCAATTTGGGTTGTAAGTGTTCCTATATTGGGCTTGTTGGTTCATCGAACCTCTATTTTGTTGCCCAACATAATAAATAGATTCAGGATTCACGGGGCACATGTCACTCGAGTGATTGTCACCACACATTTCACAACAAACTGACATTTGTTGAACTTGCTGCATTGGTTGTGACGGTCCCATTGTCATTCTGGTCATTTGATTTGCCAATTTTGCTAAATCTGCTCTCATAGCAAAAATGTCACCCTGTTCAAGTAATCCTGCTTTCCGTTTTATTGCTCTCCTTGGTTCTCCTTCACATTGCCAAATATGATCATTAGCAGTGAAGTTATTCAGTAGAAGTTGTATTTCACTGTATGGTTTTGCCACGCAACTACCTCCACAAGCTGAATCAAGATTCATTTTGGAAGTCTCGTCTAGTCCATCAACAAAATTATGGCCCAATACTTCATCAGTTTGACAATGATGAGGACAATCTCGAAGTAGTTTCTTGTATCTTTCCCAAGCTTGGCGAAGAGTTTCACCATCACGTTGTTGAAACCCAAGAATCTGACTCCGCAAAAACTTTGTCTTTTTGGTGGGGAAAAACTTGATTAGGAATTTCTTTGCTAAATCATCCCAATTATGGATTGAATTAGCGGGCTCTTTCTGCAACCATTCTCTAGCCTCCCCCAACAATGAAAAGGGAAATAAGGTCAGCCTGACATAATCTTTGGAAACATTTGGATAGTTGTAGGTATCCGTTATTTCCAAAAAATTTTGAATGTGCCTTTGTGGGTCTTCATGAGATAGACCAACATATTGCCCAGTGGACTGTATCAGCTGCACCATGTACTGTTTAAGCTCAAAGTGACCGGTGATTTCAGGCTTCACAATGGCCTGAGTCATATTAGCAAGGTTTGGCCTTGCTGCTTCTATCACCGGACGTTCTTGATTACCTGCCATCACTGTTGGCTGTGGTTGAAATTGAATGTCCAACTCTCTTTTTGTTATGTATCTAGCTTCCAACTCCCTCCTCGTTCTATGAATTGTTCTTTCAATTTCAGGATCAAGAGGAAAGAGATTGTTTGTGCTTCTACCCCTCCGCATTCAAGAGAAGAGCCTGTGCAACACAAACAAGTAGATTGAAAGTTTTAGGTTTATATAAATAGCTAATAAAATCTTAAATCAGTTAAGTAGTTAATTTCAAAGTCCTCGGCAACGGCGCCAAAAACTTGTTGCGACCAAAACACTCACGCAAGTATACGCGATCGACAAGTAATATAGTAGTAAGTAAAGTACCGTTCCCATGAGGAATTGTGATCACCTTCTCGACTGATGTAGACTAAAACAATTATCAGTTCAAGCTAACAACATATATAAAGAACCAATTTACAAATGACTTAGTAATTAAACAATAATACAACACAAAATTACTACAACACTTATACAATTTTCTGTTAACAATTTATATGAAAGATATTCCAGGGTCATGGGCTTGCTAGAGATCATGCTACTTTCTTAACTTAAGATTGATTTGTTGAATTGTCCGGGTTATTGATTATAGGGTTAATAATACCCATAAGAATCTGTCGAGTTCTTATGCGCCTATTCAAGTTAAATTAATACCTATATATCTATGGTATTAATATTAACAAGAATGCATTTACAATTCCTATTTTTCAACCAAACAAGGCAATTAAGTATATGTCTATCTTAATCGCAAATCCTTCACCCGATGCCTAGGATTCAGATCTTGTTCTATTTGATTCTATTTTCAATCAAGAATTTCCTTTTTCAAGTTTAACTCAAGATTCATAAATAGTATTTCACTGTTAGCTATGCAGTAAAATAATTAAAAGCAGAATGAAATAAACAACCCATAACGATAAATTCAAGATCTTCAATCTAAGCTTCA
>MU742021.1:1903-19539 GCA_026770625.1 Nicotiana glauca
CTAACACCTTCCCTCGGGTCAACAGAATTCCTTACTTAGAATTTCTGGTTCGCAGACTTCATTTGAAAAGTCGAATATTTTCCTCGAATTGGGATTCAAGATAAACCGGTGACTTGGGACACCAAAAGCCAAACGTTTCCCAAGTGGCGACTCTGAAATAAATAAATAATCTCATTTCGAATATTGTCACTTAAATTGGAAAAACCTCCCTTATGCATTACCCTCGGGGTAGGCGCGTAAAAAGGAGGTGTGACAGTAGGCACTTGAAGTGATCGGAAATGTCATGTCTGCACGCTTCCTAAAAATATCAAATGCGCGCCAGCACTGGTCGACCACTAGCACCGTCGAACTATTGTCGCTTTCCTATAAATATGAGGCTACTCTGTTGAGTAAAGAACTGTGCTCATTTCATCTTCATTTACTTTGATTCTTTCCCTTCCTTATTTCTTTCTCTAATCATCTATTTCCATGGTTCGAACCTGCGACCTCCTAGTCGCATGGTATCAACTATACTAGCTACACCAAGGCTCTCCTTTTCAAAGTTTCGATTCGAAACAATGAGGGAAAGGCACAGAATCCTTCCCGCATCAGAAGATATGCGAACTTCACCCTGCCTCTCATCTCTCTTAACTTCAACCGATGTGTCACTTCATTCCTTTTTCTTCCCATGGAGTGAGGTGGCACTATTGTCTACTAATTTTTGCATCTTACACCAGTACAACGTCCTAAGGATAAATATTCTTGGATCGTTCCTCGCGCACCTTGCAACCTTTTTTGGTTTTTCTTGTGATAGAAGGTGAAGCTACTTCTTCTTGTCTTCCCTTCTGGTCTTTTTCTTTTGCTGCTCTTTTCTAACGGGTGATGGTCTAAAACTTCAACAGAATGCTCGATCCCTACTGCTGGAAACATTCATCGAGAGTTTTCTACCCTAAATTTCTTCAAACATTTCCAAAGATCAAAACGGGATTCCCGGGAAGGAGGTTCCCAAAGACGCCGCTCTCGAGGTCGTGGCCCTAAAAGCAGATAAGGTTCTTGGCTTTTGTTTTTTGCTTCTTTGTTCCTGTGTAAGGACCCTTCGTGGATATTGTAAATATACTTTGTAATCATCTCTTGGAAATATAAAAGGACCTCTTTGTCTCTTTTTTGGATCGTGTTGAACTTCATTCCGTCTTTATTTGTGAAAAATTTGATTGTATAATTTAGTGATTAGTCTGAATACCAGACTCAAGATATAATAAACCCTTAGGTTTTTAATCGATCAACATAATACCCCTTAAGGTTTTTGATAATCCTTGAGCTAAGCTTAAATTGATTTGATGTGAGTTCGGGACATCGGGGCTCCTGAGTCCAAGTTGAGTGAGAGCAAGGCCTCGAAATTGAAATAAAGTTAGCACTCAGTCTTCATAGATAACGAACGAGTGAGAATTTTCTCAAACTCGGGTAGCCCTTGGGCATAGTAGTCTAGCGAGCACGTATTCGAACTCGAGATAAAGTTAGCTCTTAGGTTTTTTTATAGTCCCCGGCTAAGAATTTTCTCAAACTCGGATAGCTCCTGGGCTTAGTAGTCGAGTGGAAACTTGCTCGAACTCGAGATAAAGTTAGCCCTTAGGGCTTTTTATAGTCCCTAGGTGAGAATTTTTTGAAACTCGGGTAGCCCTTGGGCTTAGTAGTCGAGTGAACATTTTTCTCGAACTTGAAATAAGTCTATAAGAAATGAATTAATCTCCGATGCCTCAATCCCGATGCCAATCTCGAGACGTCAGCGCCTGAGGTGGCTGAAAGGTTGCTTTTCGTGCGGTTCCCAAAGTTATTAATTGGAGGCGACTGACGGTTGGCTTTTTGGCTTCCTCAGTACGCTTAAATTACCTTTATAAATAGATAAACTTCGCAATCTTGCAAACTTTATTCTTATATTTTTGTCAAAGTCCCATTAGCTCTTTCAATTTCTCTGAATTCTCCCTTCTCTTCTATTAGCTCTTGCTTTATTATCAACATTGTCCATTTTCTTGAATTTCCATCTTATAATGGCTAAGACCTCTAAATCAGTTCCCCAAAAAGAAAAAACTTCTTCATCTTCTCAACCGACCAAGAGTAAACCGGTAGTGCCCCCTCATATTGAGGAGTGCATTCCTCCGCCATGCGAAATAACATGAGATTTCAAGATCGAGAAACCTGTATCGACACCAGGCCGATGCGAGCCCATGTCTCGATATGTCAGTTTGATAACCAAGGACGTTCTCGTGCAAATAAAGAAGGACTGCAAGTGGGAGAACAAAGAAGTAGTGATCCCTTCCCCCGAGGAGGATATCACTACATATAAAGCGGGGTACTTAATCATGTATACCTACCCATTCACACTGGGCCCTACAATTCCAGCTCAGGGTCCCATAGATCCAGTTATTCTTGACTTTTTCCAGTGATATCAAGTGACGCTTGGCTAGATCTACCCTTTATTCTGGTGGATTGTTCATTTGATCATGTTCTTTTCGAGTCAGGTCGAGGGGATGACGTTCACCCTCGACCATCTGATCAGATTGTACAATCCTCGACTTTATCGGGGTGGCTTGATAAAATTGCAACGCTGATCCTTGAAATCTCTCTTCTTTAGTATAGATGAGGACAAAGACCAAGGATGGATAAGCTGGTTTATCCGAGTCAGGACCTTCGACATGATTCCTGCTGATTGTATGTCGTTCCACGATGAGTGGAACATGAAACGTAAGTACATAGTAGGTTTATACCCTTCTTTATCTTTTTTTCTCGGCTTTATCTTTTCCCTTATTCTAACCCCTTTCTGTGGTGCAGCTACTGCTTGGTTTCCTGGTGGGGTCCCAGACCTTGAAGGCTGGGTCCGAAAACTGGCTTCCACTTCCTCTTATTCGAAGCGTTGCTGGCAAGATTTGGCCAAAGGCTAATAGGAGGTAAAAATTCTTGGTGAGTTCTCTTATTTGTTTACTTGTACTTCTCTAGTATAATACTTAGTTCAGTTTTGTGCAGGTCTTGGAGATGTCGTTGCTATGCGGCCGGCCCCAGCTGGTGAAGAAGAGACCATGAAGCCTTCTAAAGAAAAGAAAAGAAAAAGGGAGTCACTTGCAAATCCCTCGAAGTCTAAGAAAAGCGCGACTAGAAAGTCCAAGGCCGATACGGTGCTCTTATATCCGAAAATGGCCCAATGCCTTCGGGATCATGAGGAAGAAGATAATAACGACTACCTGTTGGTAGATCTTGAAAGAGGAAACGCCGGTGCTTCGAAGTCCGTCGAGCCGGTGATGGTTGATGTGGTTCATTCTAGAGTTGGAGAAATCTCCGAGGGGAGTTCAAACAAAGTCCCCGAGCCATCAAGCAGAAAAAGGCACCTCGCTTAGGAGTCTATTTGGAGGGCGAGACCGAGGGGCCCGATCCCGAGCCTCTTAAAATAAAAGAGAATGCCCCGAGTGGATCACTTGGGTTAATTAATGTGGATGACTCACCGCCTGGTCCTGAGTTCTCTGAGGGGGAAATCCGAGATGCTCAGAACATGAGATCTTCTAAAGTGGGGGCGAGCCATGAAGGGCATGACTTATTTCGAGAATGCCTTGCATGGTTTGAAGATGGCCCCGACCCAAATGCTTCTTTCATCTTTGATGAGGCTCGTCGACTCTTCAAACAAGTGAGTTTTTGTCATTTAGAATTATGCATGCGCTTTTCTTTTGTTGTTCTGAATCTAACTTTCCCCCTTTTTTTATAAAGGTTGTGGTGCTCCATAAAAGGGCATTTTCCAAGTCTCGAGCTGATCTTGCTTGATGTGAGGCTGAGATTAAGAAGATCTGGGAAGAGATGGACAATCTTAAAACCCGCTATGTCAAGAAGGAGGAGGAAATCAGCTATCTTGGAGCCGAATTGGCAAAGGCTTGTGAACAACGAACTGAGCTTACCGAAGGGGTAATATTCCCTCTGAAGTATTGTCATTGACTGACCCGTTCGGTCTTCTAACAATTTTATTTTGTAGTTTCAACGAAAGGGCAAACTGATGGAGCAGCTCCGAGAAGAACTCAAGATGAAGGAGGGCCGAAACCCTAGGATGGAGGCAAGGCATGGACAATCTTTTCTTTGAGAAACAAAACATTCAGGAACAATTGGCTTCACTCGAACGTCAGTTCCAAAGCTTGAAAGAGGAGGGCCTGGCTCGAGGCCGCAAAATTGAAGGGCTTAAATCTAAATTTGCTGCTAAGTTGGCAAAGGCCAAATCTGATGCTGAGAAAATTATGTCCTCGTACCGAGCCGACACCGAAGCAGCTAATGCCTGGACCAAGGAGATCTCCATTGTGGTGGAAGTTAAGTTATCATGTGCACTCTACCATGCTAGGCGACAGTTCCGGAGGGAAACCCTCGAGGAGGTACACGCCCGTGGCTTCGATCTCTCAGCCGATATAGAAAAGGAAAAAGCCTTGGAAAAAAAGGCTGTTGCTTTGCTTTCCGATGAGGACGATTCAGCTAGTGGCTCCGAGAGGGGAGGAGACGAATATGGAATCCCCGAGGGAGAGGACCCCTAAGATACTGCTCCTGAATATGCAGTTGCCGAGGATATGGCCCCGAAGTATATTTAGGTTTTCTTATTCATATTTTTTGTGCAAGTATCCCTTGTGTATATATCTTTTGTAATCACCTTTTGGAAATACAGAAGGAACTTTTTGACTTGTGCTGGATTTAATTTTGTCTTGGATTTCATTTTGTCTTTATTTATAGAATACTTTGATCGCATAACTTGAATGGTTTCCCCGAGAATTGGTTTAGACTCGGGACATAATGAACCCTTGGGTCTTTATCGATAAATATAATAATCCTCGAGGTAAGTTTAAGTCGATTCGATGTGAGCTCGGGGTATTGTGATTCTTGAGTCCAAGTCGAGTGAGATCGGAGTCTCGAACTATATGTTTTTGGCCCTTAAGCCTTTCAAAGTTGGCCCTTTAGCTCTTATACATTGACCCTTAGGCTCTTTAAGTTGGCCCTTAGGCTCTTATATATCGTCCATTAGGCTCTTTAATTCGGGTCGTTTTGGCCATTAAAATGGCTATAATTATTCCCTATTTTTGGCTAAAAGTCTTAGTAATTTTTTTGGTATGCCTTAGAATGTATTTTTTTTACCCGTTAGGGTTTTTTGAAGGTTCGACGTATCAGAACCTTATTAGTAATTAGTTTGTGTAAACATAATCGAATACCTCTTGAGGTTTTTTTGAAGGCTGACATCTATCGAATTCTTTAAATTATTCGAGGATTGAATTTATGGAAGCCCTTTAAATTATTCGAGGGATGAATTTATCGAAGCCCTTTATATTTTGCTTTTGTTAAGGGTAGCCTGATATAACTGTTTTTTATAAAATGTTTGAAAGCCTTTGATTTTTAGCGTAAGTCGGACGTTTCCGAGCCGCATTATTTGGGCTGTAGCTTTTTTACATGACCGTAGTCTTTTAATATGGTTGTAGCCTTCGGGTATGTCACTTGGACTTGTGTCCCGATAACGTTTCAAATTAGTTCCCGAGTATATCGGCCTTGGTCTTTGTTTCGAGGGAGTGCCTCTTTAAGGTCTTATTATTCCGAGTTTTTGGTGACACTATCGATGACAGTCCTCGAGTATTCAGGGGTGCTTTTATGCTTTTGCTCCTGAGCCTTTCACGTAGGATTATAAGTGTAGAGCTCGATAATAGTATAGTTTTTTGAGACACAAAGTGTTTTTGATATAAATAGAATTCTTCTTCAAGTAATGCGTACATGTTCTACTATTTGGGCTCGAGTATTCTATATGGACATGGTCCATCTGACCGTTTGGCCCATTACAAAGTTTTCCAAACGAGGCCCTCTTAGGCGTGAAATATTTTCCTTGATCAATATAACCTCCAAGGGTGATGCCCCCCCAGTAGTCGAGGTTGATTGAAAAGAAGCCTTAGATACTGTTGAGTTATCCTTAGGTAGCACATAATTGTTTCCTCATTAAAAACCTTGCTGGTAAAACTCATTTGGGATAAAATCCGATTTAAGGGAAAAAGAGTGCAACACATGGTTTAAAACCTGAGCCTTGGTGTAAAAAGGGTGTCTCCGAGATCCCGTACCTTCAGTAGCTTCGATCAAAAATCTGTAATAACTTAGTTTTAAACTCAAATATATAAAGGATAAAGTCATACCTTAGCAGTAGTATTGTTAGAGTAATGATATGTTCCAATTAGTTGTTCACCTAAGTTTGAAAGATCCTTTACCAAAAACTCTGAGGACAAAATACGGCCCTTCCCAATTCGGGCCTAATTTCCCTTCATTATGGTCTCGAGTATTGAGAGTGACCTTTCGTAGAACTAAGCCCCCGATTCCAAAGTGTCGAAGGTTGGTCCTTTGCTTCTGTGTGGCCATCCAAACAAGCATTTCCTCTCGCTTTTCATCTGATACCTCAAAGCTAGCATTCATGGCCTCATGATTGATTCCTCCGACACATGTCATTTTGGGTTATCCAACCTCGACGAGGATGAGAGCCTCATAACCATATACTAGAGAACACGGGGTAGCCTTCATGCCTAACTCCGAAGGCACATTTCTTCGAGTTATGCTTCATGTAGTATTTCCTCAAAATTGCAAATGTTTCCTGCAAGTGAACTTAGGGGTCCTTTACGCGCAGAGACTTAACCAACATATAATCAATATAGACTTTCATTATTTTTCCTATTTGTTCTTCGAACATTTTGTTAACTAGGCATTGGTATGTAGCTCGAGCATTCTTTAGCCCGAAGGGCACTACATTGTAACAATGGAATTATGGCCATTCGTGGCATTGATTATATGACCGATGTTTGGCAATGGGAAAAGATCTTTTGGACATGCTTTTTTCAAGTTATCTATGCACATTCTAAGTTCGTTTCCTTTTTTAGGAATTACAACAACGTTGGTTAACCGCTAGGGGTACTTTACCTCACGAATAGATCCTATTTTAATAAGCTTGGTTACCTCATCTTTTACAAAAGCATGCTTTATCTCGGATTGAGGCCTCATTTTTTTCTCCACTGGTTTGAACCTGGGATACTTAGACGATGCGTGGTGATTTCTAGTGAAATCCCTGTCATATCTCTTGTTTCGACTCCATCGAGGTTGGAGGCGGTGATTGCTTATTTGGTCGCTAGCTTATCTTTGGTGCTCGATTTCTCCGAGGTTAAAGGTTCTGGTATCAGCTCCACTTCCTCAATAACAAACATCTCTTTTGCAGCATGTTGCTCTCCATAGACTATTTTCACTCTTTCCTCTACCGGGAACTTCATCATCAGGTGAAGAGTTGAAGGCACTACCCTCATGTTGTGTATCCATGGTCTCCCGAGGAATGCGTTGTACCTCATGTCAGCTTTGATGACATGGAAGTTGGTGTCTTGTATGATCCCGGCAACATTTACTGGCAAGATAATCTCTCCTTTTTTGTTTCGCTTGTCATATTGAAGCCATTGAGGACTCGGGATGCCGGTACAATCTGATCTTATAGGCCGAGTTTCTCCACGACCCTCTATCTGACAATATTTGTTGAGCTACCTAGATCCACTAAAACACGTTAACTTGAATTTTATTTAAAAGGATAGAGATTAACAAGGCATCATTGTAGGGCTGAGATATGCCTTCTGTTTCTTCGTCGCAGAATGATAGGACATCCTCAGGCACATAGCTCCGAGTCCATTTTTCTCTCCCGATCGACACCTTGGTGCGTTTGAACACAGATCGTTGAATGATATCGACTCTTCCAATGATCATGTGGATTACATATTTTGGTTCCTCTTGCTTATTTCTCCTTGCATCTCTATCCTTGAAGTTATTCTTAGCCCGATCACTTAGGAATTCTCGAAGGTGGCCCTTGTTGAACAACCGAGCCACTTCTTCCCTTAGCTGCCTGCAATCTTCTGTTCAATGACCATGTGTATCATGATACTTGCACATCAAGTTGGGGTTCCTTTGAGAAGGATCAGTCTGTATAGGTTTGGGCGACTTGGTGTCTTTGATTCTCCCCATAGCTGAGACAATCCCCGACGCATCTACGCTGAAGTTGTATTCTGATAATCGAGGACCCTCAACGGGGACGGTATGCTTATCGAACCCGCTCTTACTCATGAGTCTCTAAGAACTTTGGCCTCGATATTTTCTCCGATCATTCCGAGGAGCGTTCTAACCCAAGCTGTTATTCCTTCGATCGACATACTACTGATACCGTTCTTTGTTTAATCTTGATTCCCGATCTGTGTCCCTCGGGGGCTTGGCTGCATATCTGTTGAACCCGAGGGGGCTCCCAATTGGTCATCCTCGACCTCGATTTTTGACTGGTAACGATTGTGCACATCTGACCATGTCACAGCTGGGTATTCGATCAAATTCTATTTTAATTTTCGAGACGCGGTCGAGTTTCTTTCATTCAAACCCTGCATGAAAGCTTGTATTGTCCAGTCATCGGAGATTGGTGGTAATTCCATTCTTTCCATCTGAAACTCCCTTAACATCTCATCATTCCTTTCTTTTATTTTTAAGACATACTATTTTCTCGTGGCCACCTTTATGGCCCTGGCGTGTCCTTTTACAAAGGAATCTGCTAACATAGCAAACGAGTCAATATAGTTAGGAGCTAAGTTTTGATACCAAATCATAGATCTTTTCGACAACGTTTCTCCATACCTTTTTAACAAGACTGATTCGATCTCATCATCATTCAAACCATTTCCTTTGATTCTGCAAGTGTACGAAGTAATGTGCTCGTTGGGGTCGGTTGTTCCATTATATTTGGGTATATCGGGCATGCGAAATTTTTTGGGAATGGGCATTGGAGCCGCACTCTGAGGGAATGGTTTTTGTATGAATTTTTTAACTTCTAAACCTTTCAAACTGGAGGTTCTCCTGGTATCTGGTCTACACGGGAGTTATAGGTCCCCACCTTTTTAGCATTGTCTTCAATTTTCTTTTCCCCAGACTCAATACTCTTGGTTATCTCTTCGAGCATCCTCAAAATCAGGGGGCCAGTACCCAAGCCACTTTCATCAGGCCTTTCCAATGCTGGTTCAGTACGTTGATTGTTTCCATGTTCAGCTATGCTCAGAGTTTTATTTTGACTTTGAAGTTAAGCGATGGCGATTTGCTGAGCCTGCAACATCTTAGATATCACTTACAGGATGACTCCCCCATATCCTACTCCTATTGTTCCTTGGACCCCTAGTCGGGCTTCCCTACGTTCATTCCCTATGGGGTTTGTGCCTGAATCCGCATTTAGAGCATTATGAGCTTATATCAACTGGCTTCATATTTGGCACTTCCTCAGGGTTTATTCGTGGTACACCAACCCCTATACTGTTGTTTTCTCCAAGATCTTCGTTGTCATGAACATGTGCGTTTTATGTGCTAGACATGTTTCAGCCTGAGAATCAAAAAATTTTGACAAGAAAAAGTATAAAATCAACGTGTGTACCGAGATCAGTAAAGAAATAATCAATATTATCTTTAGCCCCACGGTGGGCTCCAAACTGTTGCCTCGAAAATATGAGTAAAAATTAAATTTGATTTGTGGTTTTAATGATATATGATTTAGTTCAATACCAATTAATAATCAAGAAATAAGAAGAAAAGATGAAAGAGACTAGTGAATCAAACCAATGTAACTCAACAGTAGTGACTTCGAGACGATGACCTCGAGACAGGCTAATAGCAATAAAATAAGATAAGTAAAGTAAGAACAGTAGAGCTAAAGGACAACGCTGATAAACAGTAGGCAAAAAGTAGAGAGTATATTCTTTTCTTAGTGATCAAATGATGTTACAAATGATTGGGGTCCCTTTTTTTATAATAGGGGAACCCTAAATAAGGAATATTTCTATTTGCAGTAGGGAATATTATTGATACATCTGTTTAACCGCCTAGTAAGTAATCGTACAATCTTATTCCGGGATTTGCAGCATGATCTTGGGGACATGGGAAGAATCCTTCTCATTCTATTACAAACACATAACGGTACCATTACGGGGTCGTGCACACTTGGCCTCGATATTCCTCAAACTCCTATCTCCGGGCATTGCACTCTGTCTTCTAGCTCGAGTCTGGTCCACTGGTTTCGAGTTCGACCTCGTCCGTACTAGGGCCTTGAACGAAACCTCGAGCCTATAAATCGGGGGCATATGATTTTGATCGTATGCAACCATGTTAATCATTACTAGAACATAGCACCATCAGTTATTCTGAAAATTATAAGGATATGTCTTTTATATATATGCCTTATTTTAACATATATGTTAACATTTGGATATTAAGATATATAGATGTCATGACCCAAAATTCCTCCGAAAGAGTCGTGATGGTACCTAGTCTCTAAACTAGGTAAGCCTACCATTTACTCAAATAACATTAACATTTACTGACTTCAAATTAAATAACTCTCAATAAATCATAATTCCCAAAATCGGTGGTACAAGTCAAAAGCATTTCTAAGAGTAGTTAAACATAATAAATACAACACTGTTCCAGAACGAGAAGGAATTAATGGAACCTAAATACAAACGAAGGTGACTCTGAGGCCTGCGAATGCAGAAACAGGTTACCGTGAGTCTCCACTGTGATGACCCGCACAACTACTATCTATCAATACCTGGATCTGTACAAAAAAATATACATAAGTGTAGTATGAGCACACCATGACGGTGCCCAGTAAATATCGAGACTAACCTCGGTGGGGTAGTAACAAGGAACAATCAAGACACTTACTGGTCAAATGAAATGAATAGGATGGGATAGTAAGATATCGAGTTAAAGATAACGAGGTAATACCAACAACGGAGAGAAATCAAAATACAAACAGTGGGAACGATAAAGGGAGAACGCGGGTAATAACTAGCGATAACCAAGTAAATTAATAGCGACATAACAGGAACAGAGTCAAGTAAGAATGTTTTGAAATAAATAAGGGAATGCCAACACAACCAACCATATCATGCCTAGTACACAATCTCGACCATCTCAACCCTCGATTTATCATATCATAATCTCAAATTCTGAACCTTCAGCACATATGGCACATTGTGCATGCATATTTTTTCATATCACTTTTAACAACAAAATCCACATGCTATACATTATATAATGTCCATACAAATGCACTCAAGATGTTCAAGATGTCTCATTTACATATTATAAAGTAAATTACAATTTCTAGAATATAATTAGAGTCTAGCAGTATGAAGTAATACAACATAATAAGAATAACAACGGCTATAGCACAGACAAAATAATAACATAAGGAATATAGTTCAACACAGAGATAACATCCGGGGATCTCTCAGTATCCCGAGGATCTCTTAGTATCCTCAATATATATGTTGGGGATCTCTTGGTATCCTCAATATATGTGTTGGGGATCTCCTAGTATCCTCAATATATGTGCTGGGGATCTCTTGGTATCACGAGGATCTCTTAGTATCCTCAATATATGTGTTTGGGGTCTCTTGGTATCCCGAGGATCTCCTTGTATCCTCAATATATGTGCTGGGGATCTCTTGGTATCTCGAGGATCTCTTAGTATCCTCAATATATGTGCTAGGGATCTCTTGGTATCCCGAGGATCTCTTAGTATCCTCAATATATATGTTGGGGATCTCTTGGTATCCCGTACTACAATCCAAATCAATATAAATGTACATGTGCACGACATCACCCTTCGTTCTTTATCACTCTTCCTCACCCAAACAATAAAAATAACAACATCCCAGCAAGGGAATCAATCAATAGAAACAATAACATCTCGGCAAGGGAATCAATGATAGAAACAATAACGTCCCAGTAAGGGAGTCAACAATAGAAACAATAATGTCCTGGCAAGGGAATCAACAATAGAAATGATAACATCCTGGCAATGGAGTCAACAATAGAAACAATAACGTCCCGGCAAGGGAATCAACCATAGAAACAATAGCATCCCGATAAGGGAGTCAACAACAAAAACAATAATGTCCCGACAATGGAGTCAACAATACATAATAAGGGTCACAGAAAAATCAAGAAGCACGATAACCTCAACAAAATAACAAGACATAATAAGCACGTGATAGCTACACCGGTAACCACAACAATTGGATATGTAACATATTTGCACGAAGTCATAGAGGAACTCACAATCAAGAATTATAAAAAATAATAAGGAAGGCAATCACTTTAATTAAGGAAATTAAGGGTCAATGTAACACGTAAGAATTAGAGGAAATCTAACAACATCATATGGAGCATATAGAGGGAATTTAAGCAATTATTAAACCTAGTCATAACATGATACTTTTCACATAATGAACATAAGGACTTAAGAACCCTAGAGTAAATTTCCCACAAATAAGTCCGAGTACATACTCGTCTCCTTGCATGGAAGGACTACAATTAGCATAGACGACTCAAATCCTAAGGGGAAGTCCCCCACACACGGTTAGGCAAGACACTTACCTCAATCCAGCCAATTCAATACTCAATTTAGCTTTTCATTTACCAATTCATCAAAGCTCGGCTCAATATAGCCAAAAACGACTTGAATAAATTAAACGATGCAAAAAAAAATAGTTTCAATGAACAAAATTATGATTCTTATATAATTTGCAAAAAGTCAACTCTCGGGCTCACGCCTCGTAAGTTGATAAAATTTACAAAAACCGAACACACATTCCGCTACAAGTTCACCCATATAAAAATTATCTAATTCTGATACCATGTGGTTATTCAAATCATCATTTTACATTTGTGAAAGATTTTACAATTTTTCCCAAATTTTCCTTTAGACTCTTATGAATTTGCTGTTAAATCTAAGATATAATCACAAAATATAGTTGGAAATTGATTAGAGATACTTACCCAATGATTTGGAGAAGTTTGGGTCTTTGAAAAATTGCCCATGGAGGTTTAGGGTTTGAGAAAATTGAAAAATGGATGAAAATCTCGTCAAAACCTCACTTAACATGCTTCAGATATCGCATTTGCGACCCACAGTTCGAAATTTTGAACCCTCGCAAACTGCGAACAAAGCAGGGATGGCAGAAGTCGCATTTGCGAACTGAGCATCGCAAATGCGATGAAAAGGTTCGCCTTTGCGAACACACCAAAAGCCGACAATTATTTCTGACACGAAAAATGAGCATAACTTCCTCATACGATGTCCAAATTCGACGATTCTTTTTTCTATGGCTCCGTAATTTCGATACGGATCTAATGGTTCAATAAAAACTGGATTTAGATCTCATTTTCTCAATGTGATATCATTTTTTCTTGAAAAAATGATGATGAAGCATCCAAAAACAAGCGCAACATAGCCTAAACCTATCTGAAACTCACCAAAGCCCTCGGGGCTCCAAACCAAACATGCAAACAAGTCTAAAAACATCATAAGGACTTGCTCGTGCGATCAAATTATCAAAATAACATCAAACTATGAATTTAACCTCAAAACTCATGATTTCTAACTTTTCAACCGGACGTCCAAATCACGTCAAATCAATTCCGATTCTCACCAAATTTCACAGATAGGACTTAGATATCATAACAAACTTGTATCGGGCTCTGAAACTAGAATACAGGTCTGATACCAACGAGTTCAAATATTAATTTATTTCTTTATTTTCTTTAAAAACCAGCACAATAATTTTCTTCAAAAATTATTTTCTAAGGCGAGGGACCTCGGAATTCAATTTCGGGCATACACCCAAGTTCCATATTTTATCGTGGACCTCCCGGAATTGTTGGGACACATATCCGGTTTCATTTACTAAAAATGTTGACCAAAGTCAACTAAAAACCAAATTTAACTCTAGAAATTACTATATTTTTCATACTTTCACATAAAAGCTTTTTGATTTCACTCCCGGACTAAACACACAAGTCGATACGCATAATATGAAGCTGCTCGTGACCTCAAACTGCCGAACCGGACACAATTGCTCAAAATGACCGGTTGGGTCATTACATCCTCCTCCACTTAAACATACGTTCATCCTCAAACGTTTCCGAAGTCGTTCCAAAGATATCGAACCACTACATGAGCTCCTCATACATACACCCGGGGGTGATTCCCCATCACCCAACCTATACAGAACTGTAAATGCAACTTAACTAAAGGTCTCATCTCCTCCTTAGTCCATAACCTTAGAACATGACCCAAACCTCAACATCCGAAATTCATCATAGGACGCGAATATAAAATACAATCACATGTTGTTCCACACAACTCACATACTCGAAGCAATAATTTTTTACCATCATAGCTGCTCAAATAGCATCTTACATGCCGACAATATACTTCACATTGAATACTACCTTTTTCCGGACTTCCACAACACTACCCGTGATAAAGTGACATGCGGAAACTCATAGCCGCCCATGAAGTCAACAAGTCATGAAGTTCTCCTGCCCGCCAAGAGCCATTACCCAAATCTTAGCAGAAACACCCTCTCACTTCCAAACACTCCCCACTACCAATTTCATAACACTAAACTCAGGTCTAAGAACCTCATCTCAGCCAATACAAGCAATCCAACTAACAACTCATCACAGAACCACACAGATTCTTACACTGCACAGTTCGTACACCAAATCATCAATAACTCAATTATGCAGCAAATAAAGGAAAACAAAGTAGAAGAATTATCTAACAAGTACAACATGTGTGACAACAAAATTATAGGTTTTTCATCAAATCATCCCACAGAGGGAAGACATAACACCAAATAAACACAAGGAAAGGGTAGCCCGATCCTAAATACTCATCAAGCCAAAATGCTCGGGCTCACTTAACATATAAATACTGATATCAAGTACAATAGAGTGCACAAATAAAATTGTGGGAAAATAAATGAAAGTTCTAGAACATGAAAGAAATAAGAACAACTAAGGTGCAATGAATAAACCAACATCACGAGGGCTATCTTGCACGCATCGCCATAAGGCCTGAACAGAATTACAACGTGCGTGGGGAATAATCATACAACCTTACCGCCTAACACAACATAAAAAAGTAGCACATAACATATGCTAGGGGCACAAATAATATCCATTTTGCCCGGTAACATAACCATAATGATAATCTCATAGGAGCGCACAAACTTGATCTGATACAAGATACATATTCTCATTGAGCTTTCAAATAGCCCCCAACCCAAATCAAATAGGTAAATATCATTTCCAAAAATCCACAACGACCTATCAATCATGCAGGCTATTAATTACCTCATCCTCAACGTTTCTTCACAATCTGCTAGTAGGAAATGGTCCACATATGAGGGCATCTACCCCAAAACCTCAGGAATACCAAAACTTTCATACTTAAACTCCACTACGAAAATCAAATGGCAGATATAATACTTGTGAGCACGTGATTTTTGCCCTACGAGAAAATTACTCCCAAATTCAAAATAAAACAGTTTCCTGTTTGTTTGCGATTTTTGTGGATTTGTTGTTATTTTTGCTTATTTGTTCGCATTTGTGTATGCATCTTAATTTGTTTAAACTAGTTAAAAATACAATATATATATATATATATATATATATATATATATATATATATATATATATATATATATTGCACTTAGAACTCAATTTTACAATTAAGTATTTAATTAGCATTTTTGTGGTTTAGGATTTTAGTTTGATTAATTAAAAGATAAAGAAGATGAAGAGAAAAGGAAGCAAAATTGGACCAGGCCTACCAAACCAGCCCAAGTTGCACCCTTTACCCAGTCCAATTGGCCCAAACCTCACAGACGCCCCAAACGACGTCGTTCCGTCACGCTCTATCTTGACCGTCGATCTCACTTGATCGATGGTCTAGATCCTCCAACCCTTGCCCACATCCGCTATCCGACCCCGATCCGTTACCAAACCGGATCGCCCCATCACTTCTTTTAAATCTGAGCCGTTGGAACCTATCATCCAACGGCCCAGATTAAGAATTTGATTTCTAATGTGTCAAAGACCCCTAAACCCCTTATGCCCGTTTCAATCCCAAACGACCCCTTTCCCCTTCGTCTCTCTCACCAAAACCAGACACCCCAGGAACCCTAGTTAGCCGCCACCCCTCCCCTTCGCCATAAAACCGGCGGCAACGATGCCGGTGACCACCAAAATAACACCCTAAAGCCATTAGACCACCCCCAATCCAAATCCTTCACCCGTTTTGCTCAAATCAGCCCGGAGCTCCTCGAATCTTCAATCGAAGATTCGAGCCAAAACCAACTTACACCAATCTGCCCCAAATTGATACCATATGCTCTCCTAACCTTCCTCATAACCAAACCAAGTTTGGTTTGGCTCGAATCTAACCATAAAACTCCGAAGCCCAAAATGACCGTATGAACCCTAGAAATCCAAAGTTGGGTTTTCGGCTAGATTCGATAGGTGATTAAGGTCCAATGGACCTTAGTCAGGGTGTTCACAGTTGAGAACACCCTGATTAAGGTCCGTTTGACCCCAAAAAATTCAAGTCCAAATAGGTCCTTACCCCACTTCGATTCCTGGTTTCTTTTGAGGTATTTTTCTTCTTTCTTATTGTATTTTAATGCCTATTTATGTGTTTAGCCTTGATATTTTGATTTTCTAATTTTGTCAACTATTCTGCTTCTTCTCCATCTGACCATTTATTGGGTCTAAATTATTTCTATCTGTTTGTTCGTTAATCGTAACGGATTGTGTGTTTAGTTTGTTTAAGGTCGTCTAAGAGTTAGTTCACATTTTTTGATCCCCTGTTCTGCCCGGAAAATATGAATCGCTGATTAGCTGGCAATTATTTATTATCGAATACATATAATCGAGTAGACGAATGTCGTCGATTAGTTGTATAGGTCTGTTGATTAGAACACTATAGCCATAATTCTTAGCACTGATTAAATCCACCAAATCACTGTTGGATTGAAACCTTAACTGTGTGTGATTCCAAATTAGGTTTTAAATTGGTTATGGCTGTTAACCTTAGTTAGAAGTCAGAAACTAATAGTTAAGATGCAAGAAAATTGTACTGCACGTGAAGTGGGCTAGTGGAACCTGCTGAACAGCAGGGTGTTCCACCAGTTTATGCCCTCAGGGATTATTTAATAGTTAGAACCATACTAGACAGCTCCAAGTGGGAAAGACAGAGGGAATAAGATGGGGGTTTTCAGTTTAAAACAATTAAAAAAAAAGGGACTGCAAGGCTGTGATTTAAGGTTATAAAAGAAAGAAAATTTTCAGAATAAAAGGGGATAGACATTCTAAGAGGGTACTACACGGAGGAGAGATTTTAGAGACTAAGAAAGGCTGATATACACTCTAATATAGACAGTTTTAAGATCAGTTTTAGACAGCTTTGACCATCAGTTTTGTTTTAGAAGTCGTTTGAGGATCAGCTTTCAACAGTTCTTCTAGCTCGGTTTAAGTCTGCTCTATTTTTCAGTTCATAAGGTTTCTTTTGGGTTTATTTAAGCTCTATTTTGTTTTCTGGTTGGTCTTGGAGTTCTGCTGTTTGGGTTTTCTCAAGTTCACTGTGGGTTGGATTTCTTTTCTTGAGATTTCAATCTTTTCCCGGGCTGTATACTACTGCTTCATAGTGGTTTTGGTTTGTTTGCTGGGATCTGTTGCTGCTGTGTTTGCTGTTGCTTTGCCGTGAACTGCTA
>MU742023.1:0-25679 GCA_026770625.1 Nicotiana glauca
CATCCACCTCCGCACCAACAATCGCTAGCATTCTCGATATCTTACCGTAGAAACCCAATTGGATTCTCCAAATCACTAACACCATTCACACAACAATTTCCCTTGCTGCATATCCAGTAGAACTCTTCGTAGGAGCCTCGCCAACCACGCGACTGCTACCCTGCTCACCGGAATACCCCACCCGTCGAAATCATTCCCCGACACCTTCCAACGCTGATGCATGGGGTACCATCACTACGACACCAATAACCCATCCTGAGTTCGAGCTCACTCTCCAGCTGTACGAGTCCATTCATCCCTCATGGGCATCCATTAAATGTGCGACAACACCCTTTCACTTCAAGGTCATGCTATGTCTTTCTTCACTTCAAACAACTCCTTTCCGTCATACACAATCTCTTGCTGCATAATGACACTATGCTTCGAGTTATTCTACCGACTTCCATTGCCCGTCGCTGAAATCCCCACTTCAATTTAGATCCGAAAATGCCAATACCCGAGCACCAATATTCTCAAGTTGTTCCAGACTCCCTTAAGGTACTTAGTTTTCTCATTACCAAGCCCTACGCAACTCCACTGCTCTCCCACTTTGGGCAAACTCACTTCTTCAATGCACTGTTCGGCCTATGCTTTCTCTGCCTGACCCTTTTGAAGTTTAAAACTCCGCCTGACACTTTCCACATGCCTTTTTCATCTCTTGTTGCTCAGTTATTACCTTAGTAAAATTCATCTTTATAGAACTTGAATCCACAATTTTCTATTAATCCCAAACCTCTCCGAAGGTCGTCTTCATCAAACCACCAACATTTACAATACTGATTCAGTCTGGAACTACCGCATCCCGCAATATCCGATAGCTGCATTTCCAATGCCATTTCACAAAATCTTGCCTCAAGGGCTGATCATAGAAGATCATAACACCGATAAAATTAATACGTCCAATTAGGACAACAACACCCAATAGAGGAGAGAACTCCTTCACGCTTGCAATTACCACGCTTCATTACTTCCACTAGTCCACATCTGACCATCCTTGGTTCGATTGACTTTCCCTTACCGGGAATAAAATACTGAATCCCTTTATTACACACTGAGTAAACCTCCCTTAAATTCATTCACTGCCTCGACACGTAGGCAAACACCCTACCATCACAACAACACTGCAGAAACAAATCGCTCATGAGCATCATGGAAACCTGTGCCTAGCCTCAAGGCTCTTAGAAGTTCTGCTAATGAGCTGAACAATAGAATACCCTTCCATAATGCGACTATAATAGTCCATTCAACTATACCAGAAAAAATCATCCCGCACCATATTTGTAGTGCCATTTCAATTCTTCAATTTTCGATTTATAACATGCGCTCGCGTCGCGCAAGATTGAGTGGAAAGGAATTAAAGGCATAAGCCTCAAAGGAATAGAACCGCACGATAAAGAAATCAAGAAGGGAAGTACTCCTAACAATCCTGCAGCCTCCCGAGGATAAGTACATATGTCTCTATACCGATCCGCGATACTCTACTAGACTTGCTCATGACTCGTGAGACCGATGGGAACCTAGTGCTCTAACACCATGTAGTCACGACCCAAAATCCACTAAGGGTCATGGTGGCGCCGGACACTGCTGTCAGGCCAGCCAAGTCGAATACTAAATTAAATCTCGTTTAACACTTTTGAAATACATGATTTTTCCTTCGTTATTTAGAAATTTTAAAGAATATATTTCCGAATCGAATTTAACAGTTAAGCAATTAATACAATACTTCGAACCATCCCAGAACCCGGAGTCACAAGTGCATGAGCATCTACTGACAAGAGAAATAACATACAACATCCGTCCGGAATACAATGGACAGAAAGTAAATACAGTACAAAGGAAGGGACTACTCTAGCTGCGGCTGTCTCAAATGATGAAACTCACCTAGTCCCAGCGTCATCCATGCTGCTACGCCCAATAGGCTGCTAGAGGTGTATATATACTTGTGTAACAAAAATGCACAGAAGTGTAGTATGAGTACGTAATCAACATGAACTCAGTGAGTGTCCCGCCTAATCCTGAAGGGGTAGAGACGAGATGGTCAACATTAACACACTCTAATGGTGCAACGATTATTTATTCTAAATATACATATCAATAATGGATTTATTATCAAACATGATTTTTATCCAAATAGAGGAAAT
This sequence comes from Nicotiana glauca, assembly GCA_026770625.1. Classification (NCBI taxonomy): domain Eukaryota; kingdom Viridiplantae; phylum Streptophyta; class Magnoliopsida; order Solanales; family Solanaceae; genus Nicotiana; species Nicotiana glauca. The sequence continues at coordinate 2,181 of MU742023.1, forward strand.
AAGTAAACACGTAATTCCTTCATAGGAAATTTTCAAGGTTTCTTTTCCTTATTAACAATATGATCTCGAGCCATAATGAGGTATGTAACAGCTTAAATAAATCCAGGCAGCAATATAAGCATGCGCAAATCAAACCGAGGCGACGACCCGATCCAACAGAAATAAATGTGCACTTGCCGAAGGTCGACGACGCGCCTATAGATGCATCTATTAATCTGCCGAGGCATTCGGCCCGGTCCAAAATAAACACACACAGAGACAGATAATCAGTCAAGGATTTTATCGAGGAGTAATTATCCAAATAAGCCAATTCTCCATTTAACAAATTCAGGAAATAATATGTAATCTCTTTTTAAATTTGTTTACTAATCAAAGGTGATTTAAACAATCCAAGTCATCAATGAGTTCATAATTTATTCAAGTATAACGTGCTTTTTGGGTCCTAAACTACCCGGATAAAAGCATAATAGTAGCTACGCACGGACTCTCATCACCTCGTGCGCGCGTAACCCCCATAACTAGGAGCACATAATCCATTTAACTCACCTATGGGGTAATTTCCCCCTCACAGAATTAGAAAGGAGACTCACCTCGCTCCGAAGACTCGCAACCAACATTCTACATCCTTCCGAAAGCTTGAACCAATGCACAATGCACCAAAACTAGCCAATTAACGATAAACTAATGAGAATATACTCAAATACTTGTTAACAATTCAGATTATACAAGTTTCCAATCCGTTTAGTGAAATGACCAAAATGCCCTCGGGCCCACGTGCCCGAAAATCAAAAGTTCTCGAAGATAAAGGTTACCCATGACCTTAGGAACTCAAATATATGATTTTCTTCTAGTTCCATACTCAAAATCGTGGCTAAAATCCAAGTTTATAATTTTTCTAGGTTTCCAACCAAAACCTCAATATTTACTCTAATTCTCATGTCCAATTCTATGGTAAAATCTTGCATTTAACTTGGGAATAAGTAGTGGTAGCTTACCTTAACATTGATGGTGAAAACCCTCCTTGAAGCTCTCCAAAAATCGCCCCATGAAGTGAAGAAAATGAGTGAAATGAACCAAATCCGACCTTTTAAAACACCCCACTGCCTTCAGCATTTTTCTTTTTTGTGGTCCAGGGACCGCTTCTGCGGTCCCGCTTTTGCGGAAATCCAAGCCGCTTCTGTGGTCTCTCAAATCACCCGACCAACCGCTTCTGCGGTCTACCCATCGCAGAAGCGATTTTTCTTCTGCGAAACAAAATCTGCTTCTGCGGTCCTTCCTGCCCCCGCCCTCGTCCACTTCTGCGGCTTCTTCTTCGCTTCTGCGGGGCTGCTTCTGCGGTCCCATTTCCGCAGAAGCGGAAATACCAGATACCAACAAACTCATAAAAATCCAATTTTTGATCCGTTAACCACCCGTTATCCACCCGAGGCCCCCGAGACTTCAACCAATCATACCAACCAATCCTAAAACACATTACGGACCTGCTCGAGGCCTCAAATCACATCAAACAACGCTAAAATCATCGATCGACCTCCAATCCAAACTTTATAAACTTTGAACTTTCCGACTTCTACTTCCGATGTTTAAACCTATCAAATCACGTCCGATTGACTTCAAATTTTGCACACAAGTCATATTTGACATTACGGACCTTCTCCAACTTCCGAAATTTGATTCCGACCGCAATATAAAAAAGTCAACCCCCCGGTCAAACTTTCCAAAACCTTCAACTTTCTATCTTTAGCCAAATGGCTTAGAAATGGCCCACGAACCTCCGAATTCACTTCCGATCGCGCCCCCAACTCTAGAATCACTATACGGAGCTATTCACAGTCTCGGAATTCCAAATGGACGTTGATAACACCGAAATGCACTTCAAACCAAACTTATGAAATTTCTTCTAAAATACTGACTTCCACAATAGGCGTCAAAACGCTCCGGGGTTATCCAAAACCCATTCTGGGCATACGCCCAAGTCCGAAATCATCATACGAACCTGCTGGAACCTTCAGATCCTGATTCTGAGGTCGTTTACTCAAAATTCCAATCCTAGTTCATTCTTTCAACTTTAAGCTTCCGAAATGAGAATTCTCTTCCCAAATCAACCCCGAACTTCCCGAAATTAAATTCCGACCACGCGTACAAGTCATAATACCTGAAATGAAGCTGTTCATGGCCTCCGACTGCTAAACGAAGTGCTAGTACTCAAAATAACCGGTCGGGTCGTTACACAGATAAGAACTTCATAGACCCTATTCCAGTAGGGATTCATGATCATCCAGCTTACTGTTCCCATGTCGAGGAAGAAGCAGACGGAAAACCATGGTCTCATGACATTAAGAAATATCTGGCAACAGGAGACTATCTAGAACTTGCAAACGCTACTCAGAAGCGCACACTACGAAGGTTATCCAATCGCTTCTTTCATAGTGGAGGAGTCCTGTATAGGAGGAATCCCGATTTAGGATTTCTAAGATGTGTCAAAGCAAGGGAAGCATCCAGGTTGTGGAAGAAGTTCATGCAGGTACTTATGGCCCGCACATGAATGGTTTCATCTTAGCCAAGAAAATACTCCAGGCCGGTTATTTCTTGATGACTATGGAGACGGACTGCATCCAGTATGTTCGGAAATGGCATCGTTTCCAGATTCATGCAAATATGATAAAGGTGCCTCTTAACAAGCTCAATGCAACAAGCTCGCCGTGGTCGTTCGCCGCTTGGGGAATGGATGTCATTGGACCTATCGAGCCTGCCATGTCAAATGGGCACAGGTTCATTCTAGTGGCAATTGATTATTTCACCAAATAGGTTGAGGCAGCATCATATAAGGCGGTAACCAAGAAGGTTATGGCGTACTTTGTCCGCGACCGTATCATTTGCCGATTCGGCGTCCCAGAGTCAATAATCACTGATAATGGTTCCAATCTCAACAGTGATCTGATGAAAGAAATGTGTGAGACATTTAAGATTAAGCACAAGAATTCTACAGCCTACAAACCTAAGATGAATGTAGCCGTAGAGGCGGCCAATAAGAATATTAAGAAGATACTAAGGAAAATGATAGAAAAACACAAGCAGTGGCATGAGAAGATATTATTTGCTCTACTGGGATACCGTACTATAGTCCGCACATCAACTGGGGCAACACCTTATATGTTGGTTTATGGTACCGAGGCAGTCATTTGCGCCAAGGTAGAAACATCCTCCCTGAGAATTATGCAGGAAGCAGAACTTGAAGATACAGAATGGGCAAAGAGTCGCTACGAGCAATTAGCCCTTATAGACGAAAAAAGACTGAATGTGGTTTGCCACGGTCAACTTTATCAAAATGGAATGTCCAGAGCCTTCCACAAGAGAGTCAGACCAAGACAATTCACGCCAGGGCTGTTAGTACTGAAGAAGATTTTTCCGCACCGAGAAGAAGCCAAAGGAAATTTCTCTCCTAATTGGAAAGGTCCGTACACGGTTCACCGGGTTCTAACCAGAGGAGCCCTCATGCTGCAGAAATAGACAGAGAAGTTTGGCCAAAGCCGATCAATTGAGATGCTGTGAAACGATACTATGTGTAACCATTATGATTCCTTTATGATGTAATTTGATCTACGCCTGACCTGATTCCCGTTTAAGAGGGGATACATAGGCAACCCTATGTGTTTGGTCTCAATTCAATAAAATTGCCATTTTCCCCGATATTGGAAACTGAGGCAGAATTTTGAGGAGGACCCTCAAAATTTCGAAGTTGACTTTCGGCATCCACCGTGTGCAGCCATCAGAGGCACCAGCCCAGTAAACAAGGGTAGAATTTTGAGGAGGACCCTCATAATTCCGGAGCAAAAGAGGTTCCAATATCTTGAACCACGTCACAGTCGTCGGTTCATCTAAAAGAAAATCGACCTTTTTATCTTATTTATCTATTATGTATTTACATCATATTTTATTACCAAACTATGCATGAATACTGTCAGAACTGCTTTGTCGGCAACGCTACCCCAATGAAAGGAAGAGCCGAGTAGGACAAGCGCAGTCCGCGGGAAGATGAACTAACCTTCCCCTTGACAAAACTCACAATCTTTCTTTGAATGCAGGAACCCCAAGACATAGAATTATCTGATACGATTACAAACTCACGCTTTTCAGAAATACAATTCTCAGGATCATCGCCCATTTCCTAGCGTTATTCGCACGCAACATCCCCAGTAGCCACAAGGACAACTAATTGTCAGCCATCACCTCTCAGCTAAGAGATTCCATTACTCTTCACGTTATTTTCTTGCATTGCATAAGGCTATCTTTCTGCCTTCCGATACCAAGAGCTGTCTCCATCCTGCATTTTCTTGCATTGCATAAAGCTACCTTTCTGCCTTCCGAGACTAAGCACTGTCTCCATCCTGCATTTTCTTGCATTGCATAAGGCTACCTTTCTGCCTTCTGAGACTAAGCACTATTTCTATCTTGGATTTTCCTTGCATTGCATAAGGCTACCATTCTGCCTTCCGAGGTTAAGCTCTAATTCCATCCTACATTTCCTTGCATTGCATAAGGCTACCATTCTGCCTTCCGAGGTAAAGCTCTACCTCCATCCTGCATTTCCTTGCATTGCATAAGGCTACCATTCTGCCTTTCGAGGTTAAGCTCTACCTCTATCTGCATGGCTGAAAGATCGCGAACTTTATTTAAATCCTGCATGGCATAAATATCGCCGCTTTATTGTCTTTCAATCGACTGAAATATCGCCACCTTATTCAAATTTCGCATCGGCTGAAATATCGCCACCTTATTTAAATTCCGCATCAGCTGAAATATTGCCACCTTATTTAAACTCCGCATCGGCTGAAATATCGCCACCTTATTTAAATTTCACACCAGCTGAAATATCGCCACCTTATTTAAATTCCGCATCGGCTGAAATATCACCACCTTATTTAAATTTCGCATCGGCTGAAATATCGCCACTTTATTTAAATTTCGCATCCGCTGAAATATCACCACATTATTTAAATTCCACATCGACTGAAATATCGCCACCTTATTTAAATTCCGCATCGGCTGAAATATCGCCACCTTGTTTAAATTTTGCATCGGCTGAAATATCGCCACCTTATTTAAATTCCGCATCGGCTGAAATATCGCCACCTTATTTAAATTCCGCATTGGCTGAAATATCGCCACCTTATTTAAATTTCGCATCGACTGAAATATCGCCACCTTATTTAAATTTTGCATCGGCTAAAATATCGCCAAGTCTTAGTTAATTTTGCATCGCTGAAATATCGCCATTTATAATTATCCTTCTTTATCGGCTGAAATATTGCCAACTTTATTTAATTCTCGGTATCGGCTGAAAGATCGCCAGTTATGTTTAAATCCCCATCATCACCTATACTTATGCTTTTTGTCGGCTGAAATATCACCATTTTACATCTTTCTACGTTGGCTGAATCATCGCCAACTTTATTTAAATTTCTGCTAGCTGAAATATCGCCATTTGTATTTATGCACTTACCATCGGCTGAAATATCGCTAAATACTGCATTTTATAGGCTAAAATATCGCCAAATTATCCAAAGGCGCCATTGTTTGGAGGCACCATTTTTCATAGCCTGAGAACGCCATGCCATGGCCTGAGGACCCAGCTTTATATCCTGCACTGCATTATTCAAAGGTATGCGCTTCATGGCCCATGACCACCCTTCCCAACGGCCATTGCATCAAGAGTGATCTCGCTCCGGTTCTCGCAACCCTTCAATCCCTGACCACCCTTCCCAACCTAAGTATTGTGTCCATCTCTTCGAAAACCTCCATCGGCATATTCCATCGATACATCCCGAACTACATATGACCTGATTCCTCTAAGACGGGGGATATGTAGGCAGCTCAAAAACTAGAGCTCAAAACCTTTCAAATCGTTTCCTTCGGTCAAAATTGGCCATCCTATCTTTACCCGACAACTCTTTCATCTTTCCCGGGTAAAGAGGGACAGCTGTTGATACCAAATTTTTCCCTATGTATTTTATATACTCGAAATATTCTCAAAATAAGTATGTACATGCATGCATAAGCATGCCCAAGAGTTTTGGTATTTTTTCCTTATTTTTAAAGATTTTAAAATCAATTTGTTGTCTATTTTAATATTACAAAATTCAATAATTATTTCCAGACTATCATTTTTGGTGAATAATTTCTTTTTATTCTTATAATTACACCAAGATATAATTAAGGTGATTTTTGCATATTTTTATGAGATTTATTTGGTATTTTTAAAGATAAATTACTATAATTGTAATTATAGCCTAACTTTCGATTAATAGTGTTTACCAATTGTCGACGCCCCCTTTTTCTCTAAAAGCGAAATCGGGTTTACGATATTTGGGAGGAAAACTCTATTCCCGTTAGGGAATTGGGTTTTTGGAATTGAAGAGTCGCCACCTAATGATTAGTTGCATTAGGACACTAAGGGTTTTGAGTTGGAAAAACCAGAGTTCGGATAAGGGCTAGAAATTATCTCGAGGAGAAGGTGTTAGGCACCCCACAAGATCTACTAGTGTGGTTCCCGGCCATGCTATGTTGTGACTTTAATGCAAATAGATACACAAATAATTTTACACATAAGTGTTGCAAATAGATACGTGACAAGTAAGTTGGAGTAAGGGTCTAATGATCTACAATTGTTTAAAGAAGGGTCTAAATACAGACAAAATTAATCGAAATATTGAATAAACAAAGAAGAAAAATTTGGAAGAAAAGGAATAATGCAGTAAAATTTAAAGAAGAGTTTTTTTTAGCAGTTGAAAAAGACAGAATTTTATTAAACAAAGCTGCATAAGGAAAGGGGTCCTAGGTTTATAAATCACATGGATCATCTACACAACACCGGTAACCAATCGTACACGTAGTGTAATCGTGTGATCATTATCTTCATGTCTACCCTTCCCACCCCGTTAAGGTATTAAGCGCAAAATAGTCTCGTTTACTTATTACATGCTATTACCCGTCCCACCCATCAGTCCTGGAGGCTTTAGGACCACTAATCCTAAAGGGAGGGAGTTTGGCATTTCAGAGGTTTTAAAAGATTAAAATACTAAGGCGTCAAGCAAAACACATGAAAGCAATTATGGGAGCACAAACAATTAAGGCTCAGATAAACCTCCTTTAATCATAGAAAATCACGTAGCTTAGCACGTCTTACATGTACTGATTAGGTCAAAATTTATGCTTAACGTTAGGCAGGCTAGTTCATTACATATTTTCAGGCAAGAAGTTCGTATTAGGCTTACCTGGCTGCAACTTATCGAAGACCAGTGTAATTAATTAATGGCATACTTGTTTGTCTACGTGATGACCTATAGACATGGCATCTACAAGTTTGAGGAACAATGAATACATACTGATTTAGGAAAACATTGTCAGCTATTGACGGAAGGCGAGTTTCAGCAAGTAACCATGAGTTTTATAACTGGTAATTCGTTATTACTATAGGTTTTAGACTTATAAACTTGTGAGGTGATTCAGATTTGATTAATTCCTATAGACATGCTTTCTATGCATTTGTCGACTTTAGAACATATTTGAAGACATAATAAAAATGCAGAAATCCTATAGGCATGACATCCAAATATTGGATGAACATCTGATTGCTTTATTTTTGTTATTAAGACCTATAAACATGTTTTCCTAGCGAGAAGTGGATATACCAAAATTATAAAGGACTTACAGACATGTTTTCTGCGCATGTGCCTCTTATAGACATGGTATCTATATGCAAAAATCCTATAAACATGGTGTCTACGTACGAAAATTCCTATAGACATGATGTCTACATGTGAGGATGCTGAAATTAGAAATCCTATGGGCAGGTTATCTATATGCGAAAATTCCTATAGACATGATGTCTACATGCGAGGATGCTGAAATTAGAAATCCTATAGGCATGACATCTACCCCTTATGCATACATGGTTTCCCCTTCCCTTTTCACTAATCACCCCAGAGATTATTACAAAGTTTTATTACAGACCAAGATGAATCGAAAAGAAAACAGGAAACAAAATGACAATCAGAACTCCTAAGTTGCATCCAAGGAGCCTAATTCGAACCCAAGGTCTATCAATATGATATGAGCCAACTGCCAAAATCATGTTCCAAAGCTTTTTTCTTATTCGGGATGTATCAAAGTTCCAAGAAATTTTAAGAACTCCAGGCAATGCTCACATCCAGATATCATTGCAGAACATAAATTAAAGTTAGTGTAGAAGGGCCAGCCCTCCAATGTCCAAGTTTATAGGGAGCTCAAAGTCCCAAGGAAAGGGTCATTGAAGGGGGGCAGAACTTACAGTTTAGGAACAAGTGTAAGCGCAATAGAGGGGTTTAAGGGATGCCAATGCAGGTTGGTCGTCATGCCCAACAACATAGAATGCTGGTACACCCCTGACCAACCTACTAGCCAAGCATTTGAGAGTCTAGGACCTATTGAAGGTCAAACCATGGCCCGGGCAGTAATTGGGATGCTGTCAGGCCAATGTTTCAACTAGACACATAAAGGGATTAGGGATAAGGATTCATATGAAATCAAAACAAAGAAAAGCAAAACTCAGCATAAGCTGCGAAGCATAAACAACAAACCACACAAAATAAAACTATAGAATAAACATATAGGTATGGGGAAAAAATTTAAATGAAAGGGCATACCAGTTTTAAGAAAGAAGGAAGTAGGGAGAATCAGTAGACTTAGGGAAGCAAAGTTGCAATCAAGAAACACGAGTGTGAGTTTAGAAGAGAGTTGTGGTAATTCAAAATCGTGTCTGTGTTTAAATAATTGCCAAGTATTCATAATGCATTAAAGAAGTAGAAATAGGCAAGAAATCAATCATACAAAGTTCACTTTTAATTAGGGATTCTGATTTCAAGCGGGCAAAAATAAATTAGGGAATAATTTTATCAAGAATTTTCAAAAGTAGTACAAAGAGGGTAAATGCGTAGGAGTTATTTAAGGCAAAGTCCAGAGGTACACGATTTGTGAAAAAATAAGGAAAGGGAATCAACCAAACAGTCAGTAAAAATAAAATTGCAGGCTTTGTTCGAATGAACCAAGTCCGGAAAAGAGAGGAAAGGGTTCTACTTAAGAAGAATCGAATAACAATCAATCAAACATTACTAAAAGAATTTGAAATTAATCAATAATTGGCCCTTTTTGAAAGAAGAATTTCTCGTATATAAAGCACACGAATATCAAAATAGAAGGAGTTGTCATGCTGATTAGAAAAGACTACATAGAAAAGTTCAGAGTTATAAACAAAGAGTTTCCAGTCCAATTATAAACTCAGAATGAGTCTGAGAGTTCAGGGTTTCGAAGCAGAATCCTATTCCAAACATCAAATCAAACTTGTCAAAGAAAACTCCCCAAATCCTAGGTTTTTCAATTTGAATCAGATGCAGAGACAAGAAGACAGATAACAAGCTCAAGGGTCTCTTTTTAAAGACTCAAACGGGTAAAATAGCAGGTTTGAAACAAATATAGTGAAAAACTGACATAAAGGCCATGTTTTAAGAGAAGCTTGAAACTTAAACAAGTTCAGAAGATAAAGAGGCAGTACAAAATTAAAGAAACAGTAGATGAAATATGTTTAGAATTCAAACAAAGGTCCAGTAAAGGCAAATAAAGAACTAAGAGCTTAGTGGAAATATAGTAAGGAACACATAAGATAAACATGTGAAAACACAAAATAGAAACCAGTAGAAGAAAGAATGGTGCACAATAGGGGGACATGCATCATAAGGCAAACATAAGAACATAGGAGAAGAACATGCGAGGTAGATAAATAGGAACATAGCAAAGATATATTCACACAAAGAAAAGAAGAAAAAGAGTTAGAGAAACATCTCAAAACTTTTCAGAAACCCTAAATCAAAGAGAAACAAATCTTGAAATTAAAGATTGCGAAAAACATTTAAAAACTTTCAGTAGAACACAGATATAGCATAGATCTAAGAAAATAAACAGAGAAAAACCTCAAATAGCTTAGGGTTTCAAAGAAACCCTAGAAACGAGAAAGGCTTGGAAAAGTTGGATCCTGGGTCGAAGAGGCCAGAAATCAGGCTTCTCGTGCTTGAATATGTCGGAGCATGGCTGGAGGAGCCATAGAACCATAGATCTAAAAAGGTCTGGAGGAGAACCATCGAGGCCAGACCTCGAAGCTTCGAACAAACATGGTCTAATGGTGGAATAGGGTGAGTATAGGCCACCCATGGCCTGAGAAGCCATGGTTTCTGGTGGAAGTACGGTGGGGAAAGGTTCGGAGACAGTTAGGGATCCGAAGAACCTTCGAGAGAATTTGGGAGTGGAGAGTATTCAAGGGCGGTGGACTAGACGAATTGGCTAGGGTTAGGGGGTGATTGGGAATTAAAAAAGGAAAAAGGAACGGGAACCGTTGATCTGGGAGATCAACGGTTGGGATGAGAGGGGTAGGTGGGAACCGGGTAGGGCCATTTAGGTTGGGTTATGGGTTGGGTCTGGTTAAAAGGTGGGCTGATCCAGAGGTGGGCTCAAAATTGGGTCAATTAGAGGAGATAAATTTGGTTGTGATTGAAATGCAAATGGGACTAGTATTTAAATAGCTAGTTTTATCCTTTTTATTTTTTATAAAATATTTAAAATGATTTAAAAGCAAATTGAAAGTACTGAGACAATTAATAGTATATAAACATTAATTAAAAAATACTGAAACTATTTTACAATTATAAAATACTATTAATTGTAAAATATGCTATAATTACAATTATATACAATTTAGCTTTAAGAATACCAATAAATTTGTAAAAATATAGAAAAATCACCTTATATGTATTTTGGTGTAAATATGAGAATAAATTAAATTATTCACCAAAAATGATAATTTTGGGAATAATTATGGGATTTGTATTGCTAAAATAAATAATAAATTGGTTTTGAAAATCCTTAAAACTTTTGGGAAAAATACCAAAGCACTTGGGTATCCTCATATATGCATATATATGTTATTCTGAGCTACCTACATATCCCAAAATCACCTTATATGTATTTTGGTGTAAATATGAGAATAAATTAAATTATTCACCAAAAATGATAATTATGGGATTTGTATTGCTAAAATAAATAATAAATTGGTTTTGAAAATCCTTAAAACTTTTGGGAAAAATACCAAAGCACTTGGGTATCCTCATATATGCATATATATGTTATTCTGAGCTACCTACATATCCAAAAATCACCTTATATGTATTTTGGTGTAAATATGAGAATAAATTAAATTATTCACCAAAAATGATAATTATGGGATTTGTATTGCTAAAATAAATAATAAATTGGTTTTGAAAATCCTTAAAACTTTTGGGAAAAATACCAAAGCACTTGGGTATCCTCATATATGCATATATATGTTATTCTGAGCTACCTACATATCCAAAAATCACCTTATATGTATTTTGGTGTAAATATGAGAATAAATTAAATTATTCACCAAAAATGATAATTATGGGATTTGTATTGCTAAAATAAATAATAAATTGGTTTTGAAAATCCTTAAAACTTTTGGGAAAAATACCAAAGCACTTGGGTATCCTCATATATGCATATATATGTTATTCTGAGCTACCTACATATCCCAGTTTTTAAAAGAATCAAATCATATGTAGTTCGGGATGCATCGACGGAATATGCCGATGGAGGTTTTCGAAGAGATGTACATAATATTTAGGCTGGGAAGGGTAGTCAGGGACTGATGGGCTGCGAGAACCGGTGCGAGATCGCTCCTGCTACAATGGCCATTGCCAGCTGATGTACCTGCAGTTGGTTAATACAAGCATATCGTGCAGAATTTAAACGTGATGCAAGTTCCCGTTGGACCATGAATGTTGTATTTGGACGGTTAGGATGACGTCCTCAGACCATGATGTCCTGGGCCATAAAACGCATTGTAAAGGATTCGTAGGCTATGAAATACTGTTCTCAGGCTATGATAATGGTGCCTCCGAACCATGATTCCTTTGAATAATAATGTGCAGGATATAAAGAAGGGTCCTCGGGCCATGGCATGGTGTTCTCAGGCTATGAAGATGATGCCTCTGAACTATGATGCCCTCGGATGATTTGGCAATATTTCATCCTATGAAATGCAGGATTTGGCAATATTTTAGCCGATTGTAAGTGCAGAAATATAAATGGCGATATTTTAGCCGGCAAAAATTTAAATAAGGTTGGTGATGTTTCAGCCGACGTAGAAAGATGTAAAAATGGCGATATTTCAGCCGACTAAAAGCATAAGTATAGGTGATGATGGGGATTTAAACATAACTGGCGATCTTTCAGCCGATATCAAGAATTAAATAAAGTTGACGATATTTCAGCCGACAAAGAAGGATAAGTATAAATGGCGATATTTCAGCCGATGCGAAGTTTTAATATAAGATGGCGATATTTCAGATGATGCAAAATTTAAATAAAGCTAGGTGATACTTCAGCCGATGCGGAAATTAAATAAAGTTTGGCGATATTTTAGCCGATTGCAAGACGTAAGTAAAAGGTGGCGGTATTTCAGGCACACAACAGAGATAAAGTGGCGATATTTCAGCCATGCAGGATTTAAATAAAGTTGGAGATCTTTCAGCCATGCAGATTGAGGTAGAGCTTAACCTCGAAAGATAGAAAGGTAGCCTTATGCAATACACAAAAATGCAGGATGGAGGTAGAGCTTAACCTCGAAAGGCAGAAAGGTAGCCTTATGCAATGTAATAACATGCAAGATGGAGACAACGCTTAGTCTCGGAAGGCAGAAAGGTAGCCTTATGCAATGCAATAAAATGCGAGATGGAGACAGTGCTTAGTCTCGGAAGAAAGAATGGTAGCTTTATGCAATGCAAGAGAATGCAGGATGGAGACAGTGCTTAGTCTCGGAAGGCAGAATGGTAGCCTTATGCAATGCAAGAAAATAAGGTAAGGAGTAATAAAATCTCTTAGCTGAGAGGTGATGGCTAATAATTAGTTGTCCTTGTGGCTGCTGGGGATGTTGCGCGTGGATAACGCTCGGAAATGGGCAATGATCCTGAGAATTATATTTCTGAAAAGTGTGAGTTTGTAATCGTATCCGATAATTCTATGTCTTGGCTGCCTGAATCAAAAGAAAAATTATGAGTTTTGTCACAGGGGAAGGATAGTTCGTCTCCCCGCAGACTGCGCTTGTCCTACTCGGCTCTTGCTTTCATTGAGGTAGCATTTCCGACAACGTAGTTCTGATAGTATTCATACACAGTTTGGTAATATAATTTAAAGAAATATGATGTAAATACATAATAGATAAAATAAAATTAAAAAAATGATTTTCTTTTTGATGAACCGACGACTGCGACGTGGTTCTAGATATTGCAACCTCTTTTGCTCCGGAATTTTGAGGGTCCTCCTCAAAATTCTTCCCCATTTTATTGGGTTGGTGCCTCTGACGGCTGCACGTGATGAATGGCGAAAGTCAACTTCGGAATTTTGAGGGTCCTCTCAAAATTCTGCCCCAGTTTCGAATATCGGGGGAAATGAGAATTTTATTGAATTGTGACCGAACCCATAGGGTTGCCTACGTATCCCCTCTTAAACGGGAATCAAGTCAAGCGTAGTTCAAATTACATCATAAAGGAATCATAATGGTTACACATAGTATCGCTTTATTGCATCTGAATTGATCGGCTTTGGCCAAACTTCTCCGTCCGTTTTTGCGAGTATGAGGGCTCCTCCGGTTAGAACCCAGTGAACCATGTACGGACCTTGCCAGTTGGGAGAGAATTTTCCTTCAGCTTCATCTTGGTGCAGAAAAATCTTCTTCAGTACTAACTGCCCTGGCGCGAACTACCTCAGCGTGACTCTTTTGTTGAAAGCTCTGGCCATTCAATTCTGATAAAGCTGACCATCACAAATTGCATTTAGTCTTTTCCCGTCAGTAAGGGCTAATTGCTCATAGCGACTCTTTACCCATTCTGCATCTTCAAGTTCTGCTTCCAGCATAATTCTCAGGGAGGGAATTTCTACCTCGGCGGGAATGACTGCCTCGATACCATAAACCAACATATAAGGAGTTGCCCCAGTTGATGTGCAGACTATGGTACGGTATCCCAATAGAGAAAATTCTATCTTCTCATGCCACTGCTTGTATTTCTCTATCATTTTCCTTAGTATCTACTTAATGTTCTTATTGGCCGCTTCTACGACTCCATTCATCTGAGGTCTGTAGGCTGTAGAATTCTTGTGCTTGATCTTGAAAGTTTCACACATTGCTTTCATTAGATCACTGTTTAGATTGGAACCATTGTCAGTGATGATTGACTCTGGGATGCCAAACCGGCAAATGATGCGGTCGTGGACAAAGTCTGCCACAACTTTCTTGGTTACCGCCTTATATAATGCTGCTTCAACCCATTTGGTGAAATAATCGTTTGCCACTAGAATGAACATGTGCCCGTTTGACGCGGTAGGCTAGATAGGTCCAATAACATCCATTCCCCAAGCGGCAAACGGCCATGTCGAGCTTATTGAATTGAGCTCGTTAGGAGGCACCTTTATCATATCTGCATGAATCTGGCAACGATGGCATTTTCGAACATACTGGATGCAGTCCGTCTCCATAATCATCCAGAAATAACCGGCCCAGAGTATTTTCTTGGCCAAGAACAAACCATTCATATGCGGGCCACAGGTCCCTACATGAACTTGTTCCAACAACCTGCATGCTTCCCTTACCTCGACATACCTTAGTATCCCAAATCGGGAGTCCTCCTATTCAGGATTCCTCCATTGTGAAAGAATTGATTGGACAATCTACGCAGTGTGCACTTTTGAGTAGGGTTTGCAAGTTCTGGATACTCTCCCGTTGACAAATATTTCTTAATGTCATGGAACCACGGCTTTCCGTCTGCCTCTTCCTCGACATGAGCACAATAGGCAGGTTGATCTTGGATTTTTACTGGTATGGGATCAATGAAGTTCTTATCTGGATGTTGAATCATGGATGATAGAGTGGCCAATGCATCGGCAAACTCATTTTGTATTCTGGGGACATGGCGGAATTCCGTCTTTGTAAACCTTTTCCTCAACTCTTGTACATGATGCAAATATGGCAGTATTTTGGAAATCTTGGTTGCCCATTCTTCTCTGACTTGATGTATGAGCAAATCGGAATCCCCGATCACTAGTAACTCCTGAACGTTCAAGTCAATGTCTAGTTTGAGCCCTAAGATGCAGGCTTCATACTCAGCCATGTTGTTGGTGCACGGGAACCTGAGTTTGGCGGACACCAAGTAATGCTGACCTATTTCTGATATTAGAACTGCTCCTACTCCAACTCTTTTAAAATTTGCTGCTCCGTCGAAAAACATTCTCCAGTCATCAGAGGATTCTGCAATGTCTTCTCCTATGAAAGAGACCTCCTCGTCAGGAAAATACATCTTTAAAGGCTCGTATTTTCCACCCACGGGGTTTTCGGCTAGTGCCTGTCCTTTGATCGCTTTCTGAGTCACGTAGACAATATCAACCTCACTTAGCAATATTTTCCATTTGGCCAGTTTGCCTATGGGCATGGGCTTCTGAAAGATGTACTTTAGCGGATCCATCCTTGATATGAGATAAGTAGTGTAGGCACAGAAATAATGCCTCAACTTCTGAGCTACCCAAGTCAGAGCACAATAGGTTCGTTCTAGTAGGGAATACCGGGCTTCGTACGGGGTGAACTTCTTGCTGAGATAGTAGATGGCTTGCTCCTTTCTCCCCGTTTCATCATGTTCTCCCAAAACACAACCAAATGCTCCATCCACTACTAAAAGGTAGAGCAATAGCGGTCTACCTGGTTCGGGCGGAACCAGGACTGGTGGCGTTGACAAGTATTCCTTGATTCTGTCGAAAGCCTTTTGACAATCATCGGTCTATTTAGTGGCGAGATCTTTCTTCAACATCTTAAAGATTAGTTCACAAATGATGGTGGACTAGGCTATGAACCTGCTGATGTAGTTGAGTCTCCCCATGAAACTCACCTCGATCTCTTTGTGTATCATGTTATGGAAAATAGTAGTCATGTCCCTCATGTAGGTGGCCCCAGCATTCTTTAATCCAAACGACATCATCTTGTAACAAAACATTCCCCACGGCATAATGAAAGTTGTTTTCTCCGCGTCTTCTTCATACATCCATATATGATGATATCCAGCAAAACAATTAACAAATGACTGCAGCTCGTGCTTGGCGAAGTTGTCAATCAAGATATGTATGTTTGGCAGTGGGAAGTCTTCTTTCGGACTGGCCCGGTTGAGGACCCGGTAGTCGACACATATTTTGACCTTCCCGTTCTTGTTTGGCACTGGCACAATATTGACTAACCACGTCGGGTGTTCCACTACCCCGAGGACCTTAGCTTTGACTTGCTTGGTGACTTCTTCCTTGATATTCAAACTCATGTCGGGCTTGGATTTTTTGAGCTTCTGCTTTACCGGCGGGCATGTTGGATCCGTTGGCAGTTTGTGAGCTACAATGGAAGTACTGAGACCTGTCATATCATCATATGACCAGGCAAATATGTCCTCATATTCCTTTAGGAACTTCGTGTACTCTTTCTTTTCTGACGGTGATAGGTGAACACTGATGCGCGTTTCCTTGACATTCTCTGTATCCCCCAAGTTGATAACCTCAGTTTCGTCCAAGTTAGACTTAGGTCTGTTCTCAAAATCCTCAATCTCTTTAACAACGTCTTCTGGTATCTCATCCTCTGCTGAGTCTATATCCGTTTGTTGCGTTATCTCGTCGCATGTCACATTCATCGGTTCATCAAGATATGTAATAGTAATGCTGTGTAAAAGTAAAAATAAATGACAGAGAAAAAAAATAAGAGCGAGATTTAAATAAGGAATTGAAATGATTTTATAAAGATAATACTGAAGGGAAATCAACTAGCGAAAAGTAAAAGATAATGCATAATGCTTTGTTCAGCCTTGCTACCCCGAATCTCTCTGAGCCTTGATGGTTTTGATGGACCAATTGTTGAGGCGTACAACCTCTATGGGTGGGTGGAGGGTCCCTGGATCTCGTGGAATATGATAATGTTGCCAGAGTGCACGAACTAACCTTTTGGGGAGGGGAATAAAATAAAAGTAAAACAAAAAGGTAGCAAGTTAGTAAAGATTATGAGGAGAAAACGTTGCAATATTTAAACACATAGTGCAAGAATATGAGTCGTGTCCGAATTTGGGTGCCTCGTTGTGCCCGAGGTAAGCCTAGCAACAAGTTGATTTGGAGAACTTATAATGCTAAATGCCTCATTTTATTGATAAAAATAAGATGAATCCCAAAACGCCACTAAAATTTCATAAAGTAAAATATCACTAATGGCCATTGGCCTTATTACATTCCAAAGCAAAAAAGAAAAGAAACTCCTAACTATATGGTCCCAGAAGGACCTTCCCCAAACTCGGCATCTTTGGCTCCATCGAACAGCGTCACCAACTCATATAATCCTAGCAACAGATAAGCCTTAGCCAAATGTCCTGAGCATTCTAGCATTCCCCAAATATTTGCGGACGAGGGTCTGATCACTGGAGTGAAGGTCTTCCCACCAGCTTAGCAACCTTTGGTGGATATTGGTTACCATGCCGAATCTGGGGATTTCGTGCTTCATTTCCTCCAAAATAAAGCATTAGTCCCTTACCCCACCGGACTCGACTATTTAAATTAATAATTGGCATAAACAACATTTAGTTCTCCAAATAAATGCACAGAGTATGGCGTTGTCCGTTTGGGTTCCAGGGGAACCAAGTGGACTTTGGATAAGGCTATCTTAATGAGTCATTATGTGGACAACATAACTGACTCGACTAGATTTGACAGTGATACATGAACATTTAAACAGAATAAGGTTTCTATGGGGTGCTAGACCGGTACTCTTGAGTGGACAACTCAAGAGGGAAAGGCACGGAACCGTCGACTGCACCGCTGATCGACTAGTTTTACCGCAAAAATGCCTTTGCCAGAATTTAAGGGGTAATAATATTGGAAGAGCGCAACCACTCATCAAGCGTTTCTATGGTATTTGTTTGGAATGAGTGGAATATGATGTTGAAGATGTAATTACAATAATGAAACAAATTGTCACGTATTTTCACGTTCATAATGATTACAACAATTGCTCAGAAATTAAGGCGGTATTGAAAGAAAGCAAGTTACTGAAAGCGTTAAAGAAAAAGAAACAAAAAGACAAGTCAGTTTCGAATAAAGGTATTAAACAAAGAGATAAAGAAATCGGTAAAGTCACATATAACATGCAGTGGTAAAAGCCTAAAGAGTCCCCAGCAGAGTCTCCATACTGTCGACGCCCCCTTTTTCTCTAAAAGCGAAATCGGGTTTACGACATTTGGGAGGACAACTCCATTCCCGTCTGGGAATTGGGTTTTTAGAATTGAAGAGTCGCCACCAAATGCTTAAGTGCATTAGGACACACAGGGTTTTGAGTTGGAAAACCAGAGTTCGGGTAAGGGCTAGAAATTGTCTCGAGGGGAAGGTGTTAGGCACCCCTCAAGATCCACTAGTGTGGTTCCCGACCATGCTATGTCGTGACTTTAATGCAAATAGATACACAAATAATTTTACACATAAGGGTTGCAAATAGATATGTGACATGTAAGTTGGAGTCAAGGTCTAAATGATCTACAATTGTTTAAAGAAGGGTCTAAATGCAGAAAAATTAATCGAAACACTGAATAAACAAAGAAGAAAAATTTGGAAGAAAGGGAATAATGTAGTAAAATTTAAATAAGAGTTTCTTTTTTGAGATGTTGAAAAAGACAAAATTTTATTAAACAAAGCTGTATAAGGAAAGGGGTCCTAGGTTTATAAATCACATGGATCATCCACACAACACCGGTAACCAATTGTACACGTAGTGTTATCGTGTGATCATCATCTCCATGTCTACCCTTCCCACCCCGTTAAGGTATTAAGCGTGAAATAGTCTCGTTTACTTATTGCATGCTATTACCCATCCCACCTATCAGTCCTAGAGGCTTTAGGACCACTAATCCTAAAGGGAGGGAGTTTGGCTTTTCAGAGGTTTTAAACGGTTAAAATACTAAGGCGTCAAGAAAAACACATGAAAGCAGATATAGGAGCAAACAATTAAGGCTCAGATAAACCTCCTTTAATCACAGAAAATCACGTAGCTTAGCACGTCTTACATGTACTGATTAGGTCAAAATTTATGCTTAACATTAGGCAGGCTAGTTCATTACATATTTTCAGGCAAGAAGTTTGCATTAGGCTTACCTGGCTACAACTTATCGAAGACCAGTGTAATTAATTAATGGCATACTTGTTTGTCTACGTGATGACCTATAGACATGGCATCTACAAGTTTGAGGAACAATGAATACATACTGATTTAGGAAAACATTGTCAGCTATTGACGGAAGGCGAGTTTCAGCAAGTAACCATGAGTTTTATAACTGGTAATTCGTTATTACTATAGGTTTTAGACTTATAAACGAGTGAGGTGATTCAGATTTGATTAATTCCTATAGGCATACTTTCTATGCGTTTGTCGACTTTAGAACATATTTGAAGACATAATAAAAATGCAGAAACCCTATAAGCGTGGCATCTAAATACTGGATGGACATCTGATTGCTTTACTTTAGTTATTAAGACCTATAAACATGTTTGCCTAGCGAGAAGTGGATATGCCAAAATTATAAAGGACTTACAGACATGTTTTCTGCTCATGTGCCTCCTATAGACATGGTATCTATATGCAGAAATTCTATATTCATGGTGTCTACATGCGAAAATTCCTATCGACATGATGTCTACATGCGAGGATGCTAAAATTAGAAATCCTATGGGCGGGTTAACTACATGCGAAAATTCCTATAGACATGATGTCTACATACGAGGATGATGAAATTAGAAATCCTATAGGCATGACATCTATCCATTATGCATACACAGTTACCCCTTCCCTTTTCACTAATCACCCCAGAGATTATTACAAATTTTTATTAAAGACCAAGATGAATTGAAAAGAAAATAGGAAACAATATTACAATTCGAACTCCTAAGATGCATCCAAGGAGCCTAATTCGAACCCAAGGTCTATCAATATGATATGAGCCAACTACCAAGATCAGGTTCCAAAGCCTTTCTCTTATCCGGGATGTGTCAAAGTTCCAAGGAGTTTCAGGAACTCCAGGCAATGCTCACACCCAGATATCATTGCAGAACTTAAATTAAAGTGCAGTGTGGAAGGGCCAGCCCTCCAATGTCCACGTTCAGAGGGAGCTCAAGGTCCCAAGGCAAGGCTCATTGGAGGGTGGCAGAACTTAGAGTCTAGGAACAAGTGTAAGTGCAATAAAGGGGTTTAAGGGATGCCAAGGCAGGTTGGTGGTCATGCCCAGCAACATAGAATGCTGGCACACCCCTGACCAGCCCACTAGCCAAGCATTGGAGTGTCCAGGACCTATTAAAGGTCGAACCATGGCCTCGGCAGTAATTGGGATACTGTCAGGCCAAGGTTTCAACTCAACACATAAAGGAGTTAGGGATAGGGATTCATATGAAAACAAAACAAAGAAAAGCAAAACTCAGCATAAGCTGCGAAGCATAAATAGAAAACCACACAAAATAAAACAATAGAATAAACATATAGGGATGAGGCAAAAATTTAAATGAAAGGGCATACTAGTTTTCAGAAAGAAGCAAGTAGGGAGAAGCAGTGGACTTGGGGAAGCCAAGTTGCAATCAAGAAGCACGAGTATGAGTTTAGAAGAGAGTTGTGGTAATTCAAAATCGTGTCTGTGTTTAAATAATTGCCAAGTATTTATAATGCATTAAAGAAGCAGAAATAGGCAAAAAATCAATCATACAAAGTTCCCTTTTAATTAGGGATTCTGATTTCAAACGGGCAAAAATAAATAAGGAAATAATTTTATGAAGAATTTTCAAAAGTAGTACAAAGAGGGTAAATGCGTAGGAGTTATTTAAGGCAAAGTCCAGAGGTACACGATTTGTGGAAAAATAAGGAAAGGGAATCAATCAAATAGTCAGTAAAAATAAAATTGCAGGCTTTGTTCGAATGAACCAAGTCCGGAAAAGAGAGGAAAGGGTTCTACTTAAGAAGAATCGAATAACAATCAATCAAACATTACTAAAAGAATTCGAAATTAATCAATAATTGGCCCTTTTTTGAAAGAAGAATTTCTCGTATATAAAGCACACGAATATCAAAATAGAAGGAGTTGTCATGCTGATTAGAAAAGACTACATAGAAAAGTTCAGAGTTATAAACAAAGAGTTTCCAGTCCAATTATAAACTCAGAATGAGTCTGAGAGTTCAGGGTTTCGAAGCAGAACCCTATTCCAAACATCAAATCAAACTTGCCAAAGAAAACTCCCCAAATCCTAGGTTTTTCAATTTGAATCAGATGCAGAGACAAGAAGACAGATAACAAGCTCAAGGGTCTCTTTTTAAAGACTCAAACAGGTAAAATAGCAGCTTTGAAACAAACATAGTGAAAAACTGACATAAAGTCCATGTTTTAAGAGAAGCTTGAAACTTATACAAGTTCAGAAGATAAAGAGGCAGTACAAAATTAAAGAAATAGTAGATGAAACATGTTTAGAATTCAAACAAAGGTCCAGTAAAGGCAAATAATGAACTAAGAGCTTAGTGGAAATACAGTAAGGAACACAAGGGTAACGAACACATAAGATAAACATGTGAAAACACGAAATAGAAACCAGTAGAAGGAAGAATGGAGCACAATAGGGGGACATGCATAATAAGGCAAACATAAGAACATAGGAGAAGAACATACGAAGTAGATAAATAGAAACATAGCAAAGACATATTCACACAAACAAAAGAAGAAAAAGAGTTAGAGAAACATCTCAAAACTTTTCAAAAACCCTAAATCGAAGAGAAACAAATCGTGAAAGAAAAGATTGCGAAAATATTTAAAAACTTTCAGTAGAACACAGATATAGCATAGATCTAAGAAAATAAACATAGAAAAACCTCAAATAGCTTAGGGTTTCAAAGAAACCCTAGAAACGAGAAAGGTTTGGAAAAGTTGGATCCTGGGTCGGAGAGGCCAGGAATCAGGCTTCTCGCGCTTGAATATGCCGGAGCATGGCCAGATGAGCCATATAACCATAGATCTAATAAGGTCTGGCGGAGAACCATCGAGGCCAGACCTTGAAGCTTCGACCAAACATGGTCTAATGGTGGAAGGGGATGAGTATAGGCCACCCATGGCCTGAGAAGTCATGGTTTCCGGTGGAAGTACGCGGGGAAAGGGTCAGAGATGGTTAGGGTTCCGAAGAACCTTCGAGAGAATTTGAGAGTGGAGAGTATTCAAGGGATGTGGACTAGACAAAATGGCTAGGGTTAGGGGTGATTGGGAATTAAAAAAGGAAAAAGGAATGAGGACCGTTGATTTGGGAGATCAACGGTTGGGATGAGATGGGTAGGTGGGAACCAGGTAGGGCCATTTAGGTTGGGTTATGAGTTGGGTCCGGTTAAAAAGTGGGCTGGTCCAGAATTGGGTTCAAAATTGGGTCAATTAGAGGAGATCAATTTGGCTGTGATTGAAATGCAAATGGTGCTAGTATTTAAATAGCCAATTTTACCCTTTCTATTTTTTATAAAATATTAATAATGATTTAAAAGCAAATTGAAAGTACTGAGACAATTAATCATATATAAAAATTATCTAAAAAACACTGGAACTAATTTTATAATTATAAAATACTATTAATCGTAAAATAGGCTATAATTGAAATTATATGCAATTTAGCTTTAAGAATACCAAATAAATTTGTAAAAATATACAAAAATCACCTTAATTATATTTTGGTATAAATATGAGAATAAAATAAATTATTCACCAAAAATGATAATTTTGGGAATAATTATGGGATTTGTATTGTTAAAATAAATAATAAATTAGTTTTGAAAATCCTTAAAAATTTTGGAAAAAATATCAAAGCACTTGGGTATGCTTATATATGTATATATATGTTATTTTGAAATTATTTGGAGTATAAAATACCTAGGAAAAAATTGGGTGTCAACACCAATTATAAAATTACGCACATTATTTTAGACTAACATTTATATATTATTAATCAATTCAGTGCTTTAAATTTGATTTAAAGTTATTTCAACTATTTTATAAAAATAAAAGGGGAAAACTGGCTATTTAATATTTAGCCCCATTCCTATTTCAATTACAGCCCTATTTCATTTCAATTATAGCCCAAATTAACTCCCCAATCAACCCAATTTCAATTCTCAAACGGCCCAGCCCAAATCCTAATTTAACCTAACCCCTTAACCCATTTATCAACCCACCCGGTTTTCTTTTTATCTAGGCCGTTGCTCCATTTGATGAACGGCCATGATTACCCCTTTCCTATTTAATTCTCCAACTACACCGTAATTCCCCCCCCCCCCCC
>MU742023.1:26076-43018 GCA_026770625.1 Nicotiana glauca
CCATTTCATCTAGTCCGCCGCCCTTGAATACTCTCCACTCCCAAATTTTCTCGAAGGTTCTTCGGAACCCTAACCATCTCTGACCCTTTTTCCACCATACTTCCACCGGAATCCATGGCTTCTCAGGCCATGGGTGGCCTGTACTCACCCCCTTCCATAATTAGACTATGGTTGTTTGAAGCTTCAAGGTCTGGCCTCGAGGTTCTTCTCCATACTTTCTTAGATCTATGGTTCTATGGCTTCTCCGGCCATGCTCCGGCATATTCAAGCACGAGACGCCTGATTTCCTGACCTCTTCGACCCAGGATCTAACTTTTCCAAGCCTTTCATTTTTCTAGGGTTTCTTTGAAACCCTGAGTTGTTCGAGGTTTTCTCTATTTATTTTCTTAGATCTATGATATGTTTGTGTTCTGTTGGACCTCTAAATTATTTTTACCAATTTTTGTTTTTTCAAAATCATTTATTCTCGATTTAGGGTTTCTGAAGGGTTTTCAAAAAATAAATATCTTTTTGATTCTTGTTGTTCTTTCCTTTATGTGTGTTTGTCTATACTATGCTCGTATATTTTCTTTTACTGCACGTGTGTTGTTCTTCTGTTTCTTCTTTTTCTACTGTATGCTAATCCTTGTTACTCTTCTACTTTATGTATTTACTGCTGAGTTATTCGATTTGTTTGATTTACTAGAATCTTTTTGTGTACTTTTTAAGCATGTTTCATATACCGTGGCTTAAGTTTGCACCACCTCTCTTTTCTTCTGAAACTTGCTTAAGTTCCGACTTTTCTAAAAAAACATACTCTTTTATGCTCTTAAACAAGTTTTCTTTCTTTGATTGTTTCAAACCTAATATCATATTTGTTTTGTTTCTCATGAGGCTCTGAAACAAACCTTTGAGTCTGTTTCAATGGCTTGCCTTCTCATCTCTATGTCTGATTCGATTTGAAACCCTATGATTTCGGGTTTTCTTTGGCAAGTTTGATTTGATGTTTGGACTAGGGTTCTGCTTTGAAACCCTGAACTCTCAAACTCATTCTGAGTTTATAATAAGACTCGAAACTCTTTGTTTATAACACTGAAATTTTCTATGATAGTCTTTTCTAATCAGCTTGACAACTTCTTCTTGTTTGATATTTTTATGCTTTATATATGAGAAATTCTTCTTTAAAAAAGGGTCTTGCCAATTATTGATTGATTTTGAATTCTTTTAGTAATGTTTGATTGATTGTTATTCGATTCTCCTTAAGTAAAACCCTTTCCTCTCTTTTCCGGACTTGGTTCATTCGAACAAAGCCTGCAATTTTATTTTACTGACTGTTTGATTAATTCCCTTTCCTTATTTTTAATAAACCGTGTACCACTGGACCTTTCCTTAAATAAAATCCTATGCATTTACCCTTTTTGTACTACTATGGAAAATTCTTGATCAATTTTTTTTTCCTTATTTATTTTGCCCGTTTGAAATCAGAATCCCTAATTAAAAGGGAACCTTGTGTGATTGATTTCTTGCCTATTTCAGCTTCTTTCCTGCATTATAAATACATGACACGGTTTTTAAACACAGACACAATTTTCTAATCACTACAACTCTCTTCTAAAACTTACATTCGTGCTTCTTGATTGCAATTTGGCCTCCCTAAGTCTACCGCTCCTCCCTACTTACTTCTTTCTTAAAACTGGCATGCCCTTTCATTTAAATTTTTGCCTCATCTCTATATGTTTATTCTATAGTTTTATTTTTTATGTGGTTTGCTGTTCATGCTTCGTAGCTTATGCTGAGTTTTGCTTTCTTTGTTTCTGCTTTCATATGAGTCCCTACCCCCTAGCCCCCTTTATGTGTTGAGTTGAAACCTTGGCCTGACAGTATCCCAATTACTGCCCAGGCCATGGTTTGACCTTCAATAGGTCCTAGACTCTCAAATGTTTGGCTAGTGGGCTGGTTAGTGGTGTACCAGCATTCTATGTTGCTGGGCATGACCACCAACCTACCTCGGCATCCCTTAAACCCCTCTATTGCACTTACACTTGTTCCTAGACTCTAAGTTCTTCCCCCTCCAATGAGCCTTGCGTTAGGACCTTGAGCTCCCTCTGAACTTGGACATTGGATGGCTGGCCCTTCCACATTGCACTTTAATTTGAGTTCTGCAATGATATCTGGGTGTGAGCATTACCTGGAGTTCCTGAAACTCCTTGTAACTTTGACACACCTCGGATAAGAGAAAGGCTTTGGAACCTGATCTTGGCAGTTGGCTCATATCATATTGTTAGTCCTTGGGTTTGAATTAGGCTCCTTGGATGCAGCTTAGGAGTTGTGATTGTAATTTTATTTCCTGTTTTCGATTCATCTTGGTCTAGAATAAATTTTTGTTATAACCTCTGGGGTGATTAGTGAAAAGGGAAGGGTAACCATGTATGCAAAAGTGGTAGATGTCATGTCTATAGGATTTCTAATTTTAGCATCCTCATATGTAGATAACCTGCCTATAAGGATTTCTAATTTTAGCATCCTCGTATGTAGATAACCTGTTTATAGGATTTCTGCATTCTCTCATATAGATGCCACGTTTACAATTATTTTAAAATGGGATTCTGCTTATGCATATAGCAAATATGCTTATAGGTCTTTCTGAATCTTGCATATCCACTTCTCACTAGGCAAACATGCTTATAGGTCTTAATAACTAAAAAAACGCAATCAAACGTCATGTTCATGTAAAATCCAGCATTTATATGTCATGCCTATAGGGTTTTTGCATTTTTATTATGTCTTCAAATGTGTTCTAAAGACGACAAACGCATATAAAACATGCCTGTAGGGGTTAATCAAATCTGAATCACCTCACTCGTTTATAAGTCTAAAACCTGTAGTAATAATGAATTACCAGTTACAGAACTTATGGTCATTTGCTAAAACTCGCCTTTATTCAATAACTGGCAACGTTTTTCTTAAATCGTTACGTATTAATTGTTCCTTAAACCAGTAGATGCCATGCCTATAGGTCATCACGTGGGCAAACAAGTATGTAGTCAATTTATTGCACTGGTCTTCGATAAGTTGCAGCCAGGCGAGCCCAATGCGAACTTCTTGCCTGAAGATATGTAATGAACCAACCTGCCTAACATTAAGCATAAATTTCGAGCTAATCAGTACATGTAAGACATGCTAAGCTATGTGATTTGCTGTGATTAAAGAAGGTTTATCTGAGCCTTAATTGTTTGTGCTCCCATAAGTGCTTTAATGTGTTTTGCTTGACGCTTTAATATTTTAACCTTTTTAAACCTCTGAAAAGTTCAAACTCCCTCACTTTAGGATTAGTGGTCCTAAAGCCTCCAGGACTGATAGGTGGGACGGGTAATAGCATGCAATTAGTAAACGAGACTATTTCTTGCTTGATACCTTAACGGGGTGGGAATGGTAGACATAGAGATGATGATCACACGATAACACTACGTGTACGATTGGTTACCGGTGTTGTGTAGATGATCCATGTGATTTATAAACCTAGGACTCCTTTCCTTACACAACTTTGCCTAATATCGATAAAATCCTGTCTTTCCAACTGCTGAAAACTCTTCCTTAAATTTTACTGCATTATTCCATTCTTCCGAATCCTTCTTCTTTGTTTATTAAATGTTTCAATTAATTTTCTGCATTTAGACCCTTTCTTTAAGCAAATTGTAGATCATCTAGACCTTGACCCCCAAATACTTGTCATATATCCATTTGCAACCCTTATGTGTAAAATTATTTGTGTATTTATTTGCATTAAAGTCACAACATATCATGGCCGGAAACCACACTACTGGATCTTGAGGGGTGCCTAACACCTTCCCCTCGAAATAATTTCTAGCCCTTACCCGAACTCTATTTTTCCAACTCAAAAACCCTTAGTATCCTAATACAATTAATCATTAGGAGGCGAATCTTCAAATCCAAAAACCCAATTCCCAAACGGGAATAGAGTTGTCCTCCCAAATGTCGTAAACCCGATTTCGCGAGAAAAAGGGGGCGTCGACACCGCCACCCTAATCCACCTTGATATCTACCTAATCCATGGCCTTTCGTGGTCATTTGAGGCATATACCAACCTTTCATGGCTCCTATGTGTTTGTTCTTATGGTTTCAAGGCCAGACCTTGAAGGAGTCTGGTGTAGTCCTTGTTCGATTTTAGTTCATTGCCATTCTTTGGTCATCCTTGACCTTTCTCCGGCCAGCCATGGTTTTTCGAATCTGATCCTTAAATGTCCTGGTTAGATCGGTAACTTTCGAAGCCTTTATCATCTTTTTTGGGTTTTCTGAAACCCTAATCTCTATGATCTTTCGATTTCTTTTAGATCTACTTTAGATA
Source organism: Nicotiana glauca (assembly GCA_026770625.1). NCBI lineage: Eukaryota > Viridiplantae > Streptophyta > Magnoliopsida > Solanales > Solanaceae > Nicotiana > Nicotiana glauca. The sequence goes on from MU742023.1 coordinate 30,422, forward strand.
TATGCTTGCTTTGAACTTCTAAGCATTTTTCTCAAAGTTTCTTTAACTTTGCTTTCGAAACTCTTTATCTTTTCTGATTAGGGTTTCCCTGTTAAGTTATTTCAAATCTCTTCTCTGATTTTTAATATGTTTTGCTCGTGTTGTTCTTCTATCTGAGTTAGCATATTGAAAATCTTATTTTCTTTTGGTTGTTTGTTAGACGAGTGCTTGTTTAGTTAAATTTTTTTTTATTTGTAAGCTCTACTATTATTGAAAAACCCTATGTCTTTGGGTTTGAAATAGTTCGTTTGAATACCTGATTCATTTAAAGTCCCTTGTTTCAGAATCTCTTTTTCCTTTATGTGATTCCTCTGATTCTGGGTTTCTATTTTCTTTAAAACTTGACTATTCTTGAAACCCTAATTTTTAAAAAGGGTTCCCTCACCTGCTACAGTGAGACCTTTGCATGCTTTTGATACTCTAGTTTTCTTCAATACTGATTCAATTTGACTTAACCTACTTGATTGCTATGCTCCGAATGTCTGCTACCTATTGAGCCTTATGTTACTATTGTATGCTTCTTTCTTTTGCCAAGGGGTTTGGCCTCGCATTTCTGGTATTTGCTCACTCTATTTATATGCCTTGGTTCCTTCTTTGATTGATCTTGAATCTTGTGACTGATTTCAAAACCTTTCTTTTATGAATTCTAATTTCACTCGCCTATTAAGGTTAAGTGATTCCTTTCCTTATTTTGCCTTACTGAATCCTATCCTAAAATAAGTATATTTTTTGTACTTAGACTTGATTACTTACTAAATAATTTTACTACTCCTTTTATGGCAACAATCAGTATGCTTACAAACTGATTTTCTTTTCTTATTTTGAATCTATCACTACCGTTAAACAGTGATTCACTAATTAAAGGGGAATCACTTGGTTAATTGATTCTGACTATTGATTGTTTCCATATTTGCATTGAAACTTTACTTATTACCTTATTTCCCACGTGTTTTCAAAACTATAAATACCCTGCACCATCTCTTCTTTAAGGACACACGAACACTTGAGTTCAGAACACAAACTTCACTAAAAGCTCTCTCTCTTTACTCTATTACTACTTGTGTTGCTACTTTGGCTAGCCGGCTGAAAGCCAAGGCTAGACTGTGGAAATTTTCCTACTTTTCTTTCTGCATTTTCTTCATTACTGGTATGTTGTAATTAATCTTCCAGCATCAACAATAACATATTTCTTAACTATTCCCTTTATTCTTGCCTGTATCCTGCTTGTGTTAAATCGAGTTTCATTCCGAAGCATGCTACAATATGCCCTTTCCGTTTATGAATTAATATTTTCTTATGTATGAACTTTGAACCCCAAACCCCCATATCCCCTATGTGTTTGTATTCTTATATTGGTCTGAGGGCATGTCAGCACTAGGCATTGCTGTGCATGACCAAAACCTGACCCCCTAGGATCACATGCTTCATATCCCTCTAGGTATGGTGTTCTCTGGCTAGTTCATGGGCATGCCAGCATCACTTAATGCTGTGCATGTCCAGATTTGACCCCCTCCTAGGGTCATATTCCATCTGCAATGCATTCCCAAACCCCTGCCCCCTTTGTGCAAATTGTTGATGCTGTATAATTTTAAGCTTTATTGTTACTGTTTTCAAACAACCCTTATCTTTTTACTATTCTCAACCCAGTTTTAAACCACTTTCTGTTCCTACACTTCCACTATACTCTTCGACTTAGGTTCTGCCCTCCTTGTGTGAGCGCTGCTTTGGGACCCATGAGCTCTCTCTGAACTTGGACACATAAGGACCATCCCTTCTACACTGCACTCATCTTTATCTAGTTATGCAAACTTAGGTGTAAGAACTGCCCGAGGTTCTTTGAGACACTTAGGGAACTTTGACGCACCCAGGCTTTGAATAAAAAATGGTATTTGAGTTGGCTTATCTCATAACTCATACAGGAAGTCAAGAATCAGGCTTCCTATGGTTGTAACTTCTTCTTTTATACTTTTCTGATGTAATTCATTATTCAGTTTGTAATAAACATTGGGGTTGGCTAGTGAAAAGGGCTGGATAATTATGCATGCTTAAGGGTAGAAATTATGCCGATAAGATTTGTTGTTTTACATTCTTTATGTTTAACTATGCATTTAGATATCATGCCTATATGATCTGTTGTTTTAAATTTTGCATGTTTAACTCTGCATTTTAGATACCATGCTTATAATATCTGTTATCACTAAAATTCTGCATCTAGAGGGTATGCCTACAAGACCTAAATACTACATGTTTAACTCTGCATTTAGAAAATATGCCTATAGGACGTGTTAAATTTTGCATATTACCACACTTAACACCATGCTTAGGATCTAATTGGTTATAATCTGGCATTATTATTTAAAATTAGTACTCTTTTTACAAATCATGCCCATAGGAACAGCGAGTAAACTCTGCCTGATTCATTCACGTTCAACTAGATATCATGTCTATAGGAATTAAATTAAGCAACAATAAATATCATGTCTACAGGACCTGAAATTAGTCTAGTATAAAATTAGCCTAATTCCTAGTGTTCTGAACTAGCTTTAAATAACCTTACTCCTTTATTTAATGATGCTTAGAAAGCATGTCTATAGGATCTCAAATCATTTGTTTTAAAACTGTTATTAGTTTTTCACATTCTAAATCAGTAATAGATATCATGTTTATAGGATGTCACCCAAACACCTACGCAAGGTTTAGGATAATAACAATAAAATTGAATCCGCCCTTGTTAATTAGTAATTGCTACAACCAGCAGGCAGGCCTGATTCAGACTTCTTATCTGAGTTATGTAATAAAATGATCTGCTTCAACAATTAAACTCCCCTCATCTTTGGTATTTTAAATTCAAACCACAAATGTATGCTTAAGTCATGCTATTTATGTGTTTGCTTGAGAAGGTATACACGAGCCTTTTATTTGTTTACATGCTCCCCCTAACGTGCAGTGTTATGTGTTTTGTATGTCGCCTTAGATTTTTTCACCTTTTAAAATAAAAAGTCAGCCTAGTATCCCTCCCTTTAGGAATAGTAGTCGTAAGTTCCTCTGCGACTTATAGCAATGAGATGGGTAATAGCATGCAATAGAGGTCGACACCAATTTGCGCTTTAATACCTTAACTGGGTGGGAAGGGTAGATATGGATATGATCACTGGTGCGCTAATACCACGTGTATCCCCTCTTCTGAGCAGTGTCATACAGGGTATCGGCCTAGGATGTCCTTTTCCCCTTTTATATTTTTAAGTATTTGTAGAACTGTAACTCTTTCTTTTCAAAATTCGCCTTATGACGGTTTTCAAACTCTGATGTGTTTAAATTTAAATCCCCTACTACTTGAGCCTATACTTGTCTACTTGCGAATTGCACAAATTCACAATAAACTCTCTGGCAAGGAACCACACTAGTGGATCCTGAGGGGTGCCTAATGCCTTCACCTTAGGATAATTTCAAGCCCTTACCCTATCTCTTGTTATTCAAACAAACATAGAAATTAACCCTTATAGTGTCCTAATGCACCCCAAATCATTAGGTGGCGACTCTTCAAATGCAAAAACCAAGTTTTGAAAAGGAATGAGATGTCCTATACCCCCTAAAATGTCATAAACCCAATCTCCCGATGCGAAGAAGGAAAATTTAGGTTTTTACCACTTTAGATTGTTCTTGTGAATTTGTATCTTTTTATATGCTGTTACTTGTTTAATTCCTTTAAGCATTCAATTCCCTTTTCAAATGCAAAACTAACTTGTCTTCTTTGTCTCTTTCCTTTGCTACTACTTTAAATTGTGAAACTATTGTATTTACTGCTTTCTTAACATGCAAATACGTGCCAACGTGCTTTTAAATATTGCATAATCATGCTTAACATCATACTCCACTCGTGCTATACAAATATTGTAGAAATACTTATAATGAGTGGTTGTGCTCTTCCGATATTATTACCCCTAAATCCAAAAAGGCATATTTGCGGTAAACCCAATCAAACATAGACGGTTCCATGCCTTTCCCCTTGAGTTTTCCGCTGAAAGGTACATCTCTAGAAACCCATAGAAACCTTACTCCGTTTAAATTGTGCATGCATAATGGTCAAAACTTGATGGGTTAGTTACGTTGTCCACATAATGATCCTTTAAGGTAGCCTTATCCAAAGTCCACCGGGTTCCCCTAAACCCAAATGGACATCACCACGTTCTCTGCATATATTTGGAGAACTTAATGCTTCATGCTAATTGTTGGTATTAAATAGTCGAGTCTGGCGGAGGTAAGGGCCTAACCTTATTTTCCTTACAGAAATATGAGGAACGAAATCCCTAGATTCGGCATGGTCACCAACATCCACCCAAGACTGCTAAATTGATGGAAGGATCTTCACTCTATTAATCAAACCCTCGTCAGAAAGTATCTGGGAAACCTACCTTCTCTCCTGGAGATCCAACCTAACAACAAGATCATAGAAGTCGCTACTTTGTTCTGGGATTGTGAGAAAGCTGTGTTCCACTTCGGGGACATTAAAATGACACCTTTGCTACAGGAGATAAGAGGATTGGGTGGTATAGTGTGGGAAAATCTGGGATTATTAATGCCTGAGAACCGTAAGGGAAGGGGCTTCCTCAAAATTATGGGTCTAAAGAAAAATCCAGAATTGACATGTCTGAAGGAATCCTACATCCCTTTTGACTATTTGTATGGAAGGTAAGGTCACAACAAATCCTATCATTCCTACCCTGACGAATTCGCCATCACATCCTTGGGGCATATTTATTGAAGGGTCTTCATGTTCATGTTTTGTTTCCCGAGGTTGATAGTGTTTCCAATGAAGAAAGCAAGAATCCCTACCAGGCTGGCTATGGTAACTAAGACCTTAATGGAAGGAATTGGTGGGCAACCTTTTAGCATTGTGCCCATGATCATTGCGGATATATACCGAGCCCTGGAGAAGTGTCAACAGGGAGCCAAAAACATACAAAAGGGCAAATACCGACAAGAGATTCAACGAAGGGGCTGGGATGATCACATCGCTTTTCATCCTCTAAAGCGAATAAATTAAATCCACGATATGTTCGCCCAGCCAGAGAATGCTGGAGAATGGGTCGAGCTTCTTGAAAATCTTATTAAAGACCAAATTAAATGGATGTTCTAGTGGTTTCCAACCGAGGAGTTCATCGCCTGATACAAAGATGCACCTTTCCTGGTATTCATCGGTCTGAGAGGAACATACCCTTACGTCCATCTCCGAGTTATGAGGCAAGCTGGTAAGAAGCAGGTTGTACCTAGGTTCGACAAGATGACTCATTTTCAGGCTGACTTTCAGTATGATGATAGTCCTTATAAGTGCAAAGCTCAGCATATGTTGCACTGCAATATCGTGATGGGGAAAGACACCATTGAGACAGATAGATATCATGCTGGTTGTACTCCCTACTATTCAAGCTGGTTGGAATATAATCATGATGGTCGTCACAGAATCATAGATGAAAAGGATGAGGCACAAGTCAAATACTACCAGTTGCGCAAAAGGATCCGCAAATGCGAGAGTGAACACCGTGAGATACAAGAGGCCAACCAGAAGCTGATTAAGGAATGGAAGGACATGGTTCTCAATGCTAAAAAGAGTAGAGATATTTGGAGCGAGGCATAGTAGAACTGGGAAGGAAATTTCTCAAAATAATCGAATATTGTCAAGGGGTTGAGGGAAACGAAGGCAGACATCTAGCCAGAGCATACCTGTTGCTGAGACTTTGCGAGTTAGGGAAGTTTTTCGACAGAGCCAAGGATGCCGAATCTGGGGAAGGTCCTTCTGGGATGAAGTAGATAGGAATTTGTCTTTTCGCTTTATAAGAATGTAATAAGGCCAATGGCTATTGGTGACTTTTTTAATTTCCTATTTGTTTAGTGTCGATTTGGAATTCGCCTTATTTTCTATCAATAAAATGAGGCATTTAGCATTCCAAGTTCTCCAAATTAATCTGTCGCTAGGCCTACCTTGGGTACAAAGAGGTTCCCAAATTAGGACACATTTTACATTCCGCACAATGTGTTTAAATATTGCAACGCTTTTTATAAACCTCACTAACTTGTTACCTTTTTGTTTTAATTTTTGTTTTATTATTCCCCTCCCCAAAGGTTAGTTCGTGCACTATGGCAACATCATCCTATTCCACGAGATCCCAGGGGCCCTCCACCCACTCCTCCTCTTAGTCCTATCAAAAACAAGAACAAAGGGGAGATGGAAGATTTGAACAATGTCAGAAAGGAGAATTCAACTGAACGGGTAGAGGTCACCAATGGTCATGGTACTTAATTTCCTAAGGAAAATGCATCCCAACTCAAACAAAAAATGCTGAAATTCCAAGAAGAGCTTGATCAGGTTTAGAATCTGGCAAATCTCTCATTTTCCATCACCACTCCAAATATCAATTTCCCAAATGCTCAGAACCCTACACCTCCGCAGAATATCCCAAAGCAACAAAACCCCAAAATAAGTATATTTCTGTACTTAGACTTGATTACTTACTCAATGGTTTTACTATTCCTTTCATGGCAACAATCAGTCTGCTTACAAACTGATTTTCTTTCATTATTTTCAATCTGTCACAATCGTTAAATAGTGATTCCCTAATTAAAGGGGAATCAGTTGGTTAATTGATTCTGACTATTGATTGTTTCCATATTTGTATTGAAAATTTACTTATTACCTTATTTCCCACATGATTTCAAAACTATAAATACCCTGCACCCTCTATTCTTTAAGGACACATGAACACTTGAGTTCAGTGCACACACTTCACTAAAAGCTCTCTCTCTTTGCTCTGTTACTACTTGTGTTGCTACCTTTTTAGCCGGCTAAAAGCCAAGGCTAGACTATGGAAATTTTCCTACTTTTCTTTCTACATTTGCTTCTTTAATGGTATGTTATAATTAATCTTCCAGCATCAACAACAACATGTGATTCCTTTTACTCTTGCTTGAATCCTGCTTGTGTTTAATTGAGTTTCATTCCGAAGCATGCTATAATCTACCCTTTCGCTTTGTGAATTAATGTTTTTTTATGTATGAACCCTGAACCCCAAACCCCTATATCCCCTATGTGTTTGTATTCTTATATTGTTTTGAGGGCATGTCAGCACTAGGCATTGTTGTGCATGACCAAAACATGACCACCTGGGATCATGTGCTTCATATCCCTCAATGTATGGTGTTCTCTGGCTGGTTCATGGGCATGCCAGCATCACTTATTGGAGTGCATGTCCAGACTTGACCTCCTCCTAGGGTCATATGCCATCTACAATGCATTCCCAAACCTCTGCCCCCTGTGTGCAAATTGTTGATGCTGTAAAATTTTAAGCTTTACTGCTACTGTTTTCAAACTACCCTTATCCTTTTACTATTCTCAACCTAGTTTTAAACAACTTTCTGCTCCTGCACTTCCACTATACTCTTAGACTTAGGTTCCCCACTTGTGTGAGCCCTGCTTTGGGACCCATGACCTCCCTCTAAACTTCGACACATAAGGAGTGGCCCTCCTACGCTACTCTCATCTCTATTTGGTTAAACAAACTTTGGATAAGCACTGCCCGGGGTTCCTTGAGACCCTTAGGGAACTTTGACACACCCAAGTCTTAGAAAGGCTTTGAATCAAATGGCATTTGAGTTGGTTTATCTCATAACTCAGACAAGAAGTAAAGAATTAGGCTTCCTATGGTTGTAGCTTCTTCTTTTATACTTTTCTGATGTAATTCATTATTCAGTTTGTAATAATTCGTAATAAACATTGGGGTTGGCTAGTGAAAAGGGTTGGGTAATTATGCATGTTTTATGGTAGAAATCATGCCTATAAGATTTGTTGTTTTAAATTCTGCATGTTTAACTCTGCATTTAGATATCACCAAGTCTGTCCCCAATAGCCTAGCCTCACCGGGCTCGAACCAACCAACTAGAGATCTACAGAATCTCCCATACAAAGCCTCGCACAGAGCTATCTGGATACTCGATCTGTAGCTGTTGTTATAAGAAAATTATGCAAGTGGTAGAAACTCATCCCATTACCCTCCGAAATCAGTGACACAAGCACGTAACATGTCCTCCAATATCTGGATAATGCACTCGGACTGCCCGTCCGTCTAAGGATGAAAAGCTGTGCTCAACTCAACCCGAGTACCCAACTTTCTCTACACGGCTCTCCAAAACTACAAAGTAAACTGAGTACCTCTATTTGAAATGATGGAAACTGGAATGCCATGCAAACGAACAACCTCTCGGATATAGATCCCTGCCAACTACTATGAAGAATGAATTGTACACACAAGAATGAAGTGCGCGGACTTGGTCAGCCAATCCACAATCACCCAAATAGCATCGAACCTCTTCAAAGTCCGTGGAAGTCCAACTATGAAGTCCATAGTGATCCTCTCCAACCTCCACTCTGGAATATCCATTTGCTGAAGCAAGCCACCCGGTGTCTGATGCTCATATTTCACCTGCTGATAATAGAGACACCGAGCCACAAATCCTATGATGTCTTTCTTCATTCTCCGACACCAATAATGCTATCTCAAATCTTGATACATCTTCGTGGCACCCGGATAAATGGAATACTGCGAGCTATAGGCCTCCTCCAGAATCAACTCCCGAAGCCCATCCACATTGGGCACACATATTCGGCCTTGCATCTTCAACACCCCATCATCACCAATAGTCATATCTCTGGCATCATCATGCTGAACTCTGTCCTTAAGGACAAGCAAATGCGGATCATCATACTAGCGCTCTCTAATGCGATCATTTAAGGAGGATTGAGAAACCGCGCAGGTGTTGATACCCTATTTTTTCCTGTATATTTTTATATGCAAAATATTTTCAAAATAGCACATGTATGCATATATAAGTATGCCCAAATATTTTATTATTTTTCTATAATTTTTAAATATTATTAAAATCAATTTATTGCCCTATACTACCAAGACAAAACTAATAATTATCCCCAAAATTATCATTTTTGGTGATTCATTTATTAAATTCTCATACTTATACTAAAATATAGCTATCATAATTTTTTTTATATTTTTATAAACCTATTTACTATTTTTAAAACTAAATTGCATATAATTACAATATTGGTCTATTTTAGGATTTAGTTGTATTCGTATTCATAAAATTGACTCTAGTATTTTTATTTTAATAGTTATATATTATTAATCATTTTAGTACCTTTAATTTATTTCCAAAAATCATTTTATTATTTTTTATAAAACAAATAAGAAAAAATGACTATTTAAATGTTAGCCCATTTGTATTTTAATTTTGGCCAGATTTGGCACCCTTAATTAAACCCAATTTCAGATCCCATTACCCGGACCAAATCCTAAATCTACCCGACCCACAACCCTTTAAAATAACCCACCCGGATCCCCTGTTAATCTCAGCCGTTGATCACATAGATTAACGGCTTATATTTTCCCTTTCCTTTTTTTAATTCCCCAATACCCCCAAACCCTAATCACTACTTTTCTGTAGCGGCCCCTGAATCCCCCCCTTTCTCTTAATTCTCTATCAAAGCTTGTCCAAGCCTAGCCGCCTCCCTCCACTTCCATCCTAGAACCACCGGAATCCATGGCTTCCAAGGCCATTCAAGTCCTACACCGACCTCCTATAACTCCTACACGCCTGGTTACTGAAGTTTTAAGGCTTGACCTTGAAGAAGTCGGGCCCAAGCTTTGTTCGATTCGAGTTGTATGACCGTCTCCGGCCTTGCTCCGGCAAGCCATGGCTATTCGAGCCTGATCTCGGCTTCTCCTTCTTAGATCAACGACTTTCCAAGCCTTTCTCACCATCTGGGTTCTTTTGAAACCCTAACTTTTGAGGTTCTTCTGATTTCTTTAGATTTGTTCAAGATCCGTGATTTCCTTCAACTTCCAAATGTTTTTAAAGTTTCTTTTAAAAAACTCTGCTTTCAAAACATTTTTCTTTTCCGATTTAGGATTTTTCTGATCTTTAGCATGCTCTACTGTGATTCTTATGTGTTTCTTCTACTATTGATTCTTATGTGTTTCTTCTATTGTGTTTCTTATGATGTTCTTATACTGGGTTCTTACGGGTTCTTCTACTGTGTTTTGCATGTTGTTCTTTTACAATGTTTCTCATGAGTTTCTTCTACTGGAAAATGTATTAAAGGTCTCAGTTCCTTTCTAAGATTTCTGAACTTATTTCATTAGTATTTTTGCATGATTCACTTGTTTTCATCTCTACACTTGATTAATGGTAAAAACCCTAGAATTTGGGGGTTCATTCGAGTTTTGAGGTTGCTTGTTACGTTTTTTTCCTCATCTCTGAACTTGTTTGGTTTCAAAACCCTAATCTCTTTAGACCTATTTAAGTTCCTGAAGTTGTTTCATCTACTACTAGATTGAGTTTCAAAATCTTTGTTTCAACTTTGTTTCTTCATATCATTCTGACTTCTTGCTAAACTCCATAAGACCTTTTTACTTGAACCTTTTGCATGCTATCTGATACTCCATCTTATCTGAGATGACTACCATGTTCCTGTAGTCCACTACTTACTGATTTTTGATTGCATGACACTTTTATTTGTCTTAAATTCATCCTCGCATGCTTAATGTTTATGCACCCTTTATAGGTTAAATTTCCTTCTCAAAATAACCTTTGATTGTGGGATGATCTCAAATATTTTTGTGTAATTCTAATGGAACTCATGTGATTAATCCTTTCCTTATTGTATTGATTTCCCTATCTTCTTGGACTTGTTGGAATACTTTCCCTAGAACTTTCGACCCTTACCCTTTTCTACTTTAGTTGATTTGATCCCCTTCCCTTGATTACATTAATATGGGATTCTTAAAGACGTTTCCTTGATTAGGGTCTGATAAACACAGCCTCTATTACCTACTGTGTACTCGTACTATGCTGGAAATATTTCCTTATTCAGCCCTATGTAATTTCTTTCCTTATTTAGAACTTGCATGCTACCGTTTGATTTAATTCCTAAATTAAAGAAAGTCTTTGATAATGACTTGATTTTAATTGACACATATTTCCCTAATTATTCCTGAACTACAATCCTTGCCTTATTTTTGCCTGTTTTTCACACTATATATACATGCTCCTTCATTGACACAAAGACACACCATCACTCATAATCTTTATGAACTTACACTTACACTCAAAAGTATTCTCTCTTGTTACTTATACTGTGGCCTGTTACCAAGTCCTGGTGTCACGACCCTAGTTCACCAATCGTGAACCTGTCATGACGGCACCCAGTTTTCACGACTAGGTAAGCCTAACACATTACGGAAATTTAACAACCTTTACGAGAACAATAAAGCAATTACGGAATAACATAGAAAAATGTATAGAGTGCCACCTGGCACATACACTTCAACTCAAAATACTGAAACAACCTCCAAGACCCAAAAACTCACGGGCAACACAAGCTAAGAGTATATAAATCATGGCTCTAACATCCAGAAATGTCTACACAATCGAACAAATAAAATGAAACTACTATCTATAGGGGCGAGTGGAAGGAGACTCTTTGGATCTGCGGACGCGGCAGATGCATACGTCAAGTCTCCGAATGTAGCCCTGAAATCACCGAAAGTGCGCTTGATCAGAAGTACCTGGATCTGCACAACAAAAGTGTGCAGAAGAGTAGCATGAGTACACCACGGCGGTACTCAGTAAGTGCCAAGCCTAACCTCGATGGAGTAGTGACGAGGAAGGTCAGGGCCCTACCGAGGCAGAAATAATACAACAACAAAAATATTAACAGTGTAGAAATCTGACGAAAACTAATGAACACAGCAGTGCAATAAGGCAGATCAATAAAATAATAATACTACAAGGACAGAACATAAGCACAGAATATATACAGCTAAATTGCAAGAATGCCCACGAGGGTCTCCCGGGATACCGTCCTGTAGCCCTTTCCTCAACTGTCCAATGGATCTTCTGGGATACCGTTCCATAATCCAACTCTCATATCAATATCAAGAATCTTCCGGGATACCGTCCCGTAGTCCAATCATATGCGTGTAGGGGAATCTCCCGGGATACTGTCCCGTAGTCCCAAAATAAAAGTGCAGGGGGATCTCCCGGTAATCAAACCCGTAGTCCCAAAGTAAAAGTGCAGGGGGATCTCCCGGAAATCGAACCCATAGTCCCAAAGTAAACAAACAAGGGGGGAGCTCCCGGAATTTCCACATCCGTAGCCCAATGTAAATACGCAACCAAAATCAGAGGAATATTCAGAAGTGAAGTACATCAATACAACAAAAACTCAAAATATCAAATAATTACCAAACTCATGGCAAATAATAGTAGATCTAGCCTAATATGCTTCATAGAGTGTAAACAAGGAAGTTTAAGCAAATAGTCAAGTAATTCCACTAAACGTGTTTTTCTATACTAGCACAGGCTATAATAGCAAGTAGAATAAGGCAAATACGAAAGAAATTGAGTTCAAGTATTTTAAGCAGAAATTCGGGTTTTCAACAATTAGCTCAAGTACGCGCTCGTCACCTCACGCACAAGGCATTCAATTAC
>MU742023.1:44314-94751 GCA_026770625.1 Nicotiana glauca
AACTTCCAGAACTCCGTTCCAACTCTCGGATCAAAATCTCACCTATCAACCGGATATCACTAAAATACTAGCTTTCGGCATTTCTAGCCTAAATGAGCTACGGACTTCCAAAATACATTACGAACATGCTCCCAACCCCGAAATCACTTAACGGAGCTAACGGAACCATCGGATTCCCATTCCGAGGCCGTCTTCATACAGTTCCGATTATGGACCATTTTTCAACACTTAAGCTCTCATTTAGGGACTAAGTGTCCCAAAACACTCCGAATTCCAACATCGAACGTCCCGGCAAACCAAAATAGTAGAAATGAACTTAGGAAAAGCAGTTAATGGGGGAACGGGGTGTAAATTCTAAAAACGACCGGCCGAGTCGTTACACCTGGTGCCTGCTTTTTCTCTATTTGCTTCTTTAAACTGGTATGTCCTGATTTAAGGTTTTCGACAATCACAACAATGTGTTTATGTACTACCTTTGTATGCATGTCTGCCTACTGCTTCTGTATAGTTCAAAACTTACTTTAACATGCTGTAATTTCTTTTTACTTGTTCTATTATGAAATCGAAACCTCTACCCCTATGTGTTCATGCTATGGTTTGAGGCATGGTAATACAGCAAATTATTGTCCATGAATCAAACTTAATCCCCTGGGATCCTAGCCTCTAGTAGTGTGTGTTCTGGCAGGCTTGAGGGTATGCTAGCATCCTCCATTGTTGGGCATGCCTAAAGCCTGACCTTGCCTGAGCAATGGGCTCTTTACAATCTCCCTATCCCCCTGAACCCCTTATGTGTACTTATTTGTAGTTGTTTCCCTCTCCTTTCCCCCTCTTAGAATTATGTTTTTCACTATCACACTTTCTTAGTCTTTAAGTTCTGCCCCCCTCTCATGAGCCTTGCCTTGGGACCCATTGAGCTCCCTATGAACTTGGACACTTGAGGGTTAGCCCTTCCACATTGAATTTGTCCCCATTCTGATAATATAATTTAGGTGTGAGCATTGCCCGGAATCCCGTTGAGGCTCTTAGATAACTTTTACACACTCAAATGGGACAAAGGCTTTGGATCATGGTCTTTCCAGTAGGACTATATCATAACTCAGGCAGGAAGTCACGAATCAGGCCTCTCTGGTTGTAGTTATTTTCTTTATAGTTTCTAATGTAATTTTATTTGTTCCGGGTTGTAATAATTTGTAACAAACACTTGGGGATGGTTAGTGAAAAAGGTGGGTAACTATGCATGCAAAGGGTAGAAATCATGGCTATAGGACTACTTTATTTCTGCATATTCAACACTCCATATAGAAACCATGTCTGTAAGTATTCTGAATTCTGCATGCGTATAGAAATCATGAAAGGACTACTATATTTCTTCATATCCAACACTTCATATAGAAACCATGTCTGTAAGTAGTCTGAATTCTGCATATTCAAATGCATATAGAAATCATGACTATAGGTTTATTCTGAACTCTGCATACCCAACTTCGTATACAAATTATGCCTATATGATTATTCAGTTCTGCATATTCTATTACATCGAGATATCATGTTCATAGGTCTTAAAAATTTTTTGCATCTAGATATCATGTTTATAGATTTTAAACAAATTCTGCATCTCTACCATATCTACAAAAGGTTTAAAATCAACAACACATAGAAAGAAAGCCTATAGGAGCTTCTAATAATAATTCACTTCACTCAGTGTTAGGCATAAAATCAGTAACATTGTCAGTTGCAGAACTCATAACCAATTCATCTAAAACTTGCCTCTCTTTTAATAATCTGATTCCCCTCACTTAGCAAATTTAATCAGTATGCATTCAAATGTTTTATTTCAGGCCTTGCTATTTCATTGCTTTCTGAATCCAGTAGATACCATGCCTATAGGATCCTTGTCCAACACTTAGGCAAGCCTTAGGGTAAAATTATAAATGTAATCTATTTCTGTTATTCATTACAACCCGCATGGATGTCTGATTCCGATTTCTTATCTGAGTTATGTAATAAATCAATCTAACTCAGTGTTTAACTCCTTCATCTTTTAAATTAGACCTAAACAGTACGTGAAAGTCATGCTAATTATGTGCCTTGTTTGTTTAAGGAGGTATATCTGAGACATGTTTGTGTATTAGTTTCCCCCCTAAAAATGCTCAATATGTGTTTTTGTATGTCGCCTTAGATTCTTACCTTTGAAAACACAATTAAGAGAAATATCCCTCCCCTTTTAGGATTTGTAGTCCTAAGTGCCTCTAGGACTGATTGGAAGGGATGGGTAATAGCATGCAATAAGTAATCGAGACCAATTCATGCTTTAAATACCTTAACGGGGTTGGAAAGGTATATATGGATATGATGACCACGCGATAATGTCTCATGTAGCCCCTCATTGAGGAGTGATTACTGGATGTTGTGTGGGGTGATCCATATTTTTAGTAAACCTAGGACCCCCCTCGCTATATTCTTATTTCTTTTCTTGAACAATTTTTAACACTTTATTTTCTAAAATCAGCTTCATTAAATTGCTCTTTCAAAATTTATCTACTTTTTAAACCTTTATATGTAAAATCTTATTTGAGCCTTATTTGTCTATATCTTATTTGCACTTAAGTTCACAATAATTGTCTGGCCGGGAACCACACTAGTGGATTCTAAGGGGTGCCTAACACCTTCCCCTTGGAATAATTTTAAGCTCTTACCCAATCTCTAGTTGCTCAAAAATCAAAACCCATCTAGCATCCTAATGCATCCTAATCATTAGGTGGTGGCTTTTCAAATCACACCCAATTCCCAAAAGGAATGAGTTTTCCCTCCAAATGTCATAAATTTGATTTCGTGAGAAAAAGGGGGCGCGACAGTGTGGCGACTCCACTGGGGATTTTTTCTTAGGATTTTACCATTTCAGACTATTATTGTGACTTTACACTTCTTTATATGTCTTCATTATTTTAATGCCTTAAGTATTTAATTCCCTTTTCAACTACAAAACCGGCGTGTCTTTTTATTTCTTTTACTTCTTTCCTTTACTGCTTTACCACTGCTTTAAATTATGAAGAAATGTTGTATTTACTGCTTTCATAACGTGCAAATACATGAAAACATATTTTAATTATTGCATAATCATGCTCAACATCATATTCCACTCGTCCCAAACAAATACCATAGCAACACTTATAATGAGTGGTTGCGCTCTTCTGATATTATCACCCCCAAAATTCGGAAAAAGACATATTTGCGGTAAAACCAGTCAATCAACGGTGTAGTTGACAGTTTTGTGCCTTTCCCCTTTGAGTTGTCTGCTCAAGGGTACCAGTCTAAAACTCCATAAAAACCTTACTCTGTTTAATTGTGCATGCATCATGTCAAACATAGCTGAGTCAGTTATGTTGTCCGCATTATGACTCTTTAAGATAGCCTTGTCCAAAGTCCACTGGGTTTCCCTAAAACCCAAACGGACGCTACCACGTTCTGTGTATTTATTTGGAGAACCAAATGTTTTTATGCCAATTATTATTATTTAATAGTCGAATCTGGTGGGGGTAAGGGCCTAACCCTTTTATCTTGCAGAAATATGAGGCACGAAGTCCCAAGACTCGTCATGGTCACCAACATCCACCCAAAACTGTTAAGCTGGTGGGAGGATCTTCACTCCAGTGATCAGTCTCTTTTCCGAAAATATCTGGGAAACCTACCTTCCCTTCTGGAAATCTAACCCAACAACAAGATCATAGAAGTTGCTACTCTGTTATGGGATTGTGATATGTCCGTGTTCTGCTTTGGGAATATTGAAATGACACCCCTACTAAAAGAAATATGAGGATTCGCTGGTATACCATGGGAAATTTTGGGACTATTAATGCTTGAAAACCACAAGGGTAGAGGTTTCCTCAAAATGATGGTTCTAAATAAGAATCCAGACTTGACATATTTGAAAGAATATTATATCCATTTTGATTATTTATATGAGAGATACGGTCACAGCAAATCTTACCGTACTTATCCTGACGAGTTCGTCCTTACATCATTGGGGCATATTCACCGAAGGGTATTTGTCTTCATGTTCTTCTTGGGGATGACAGTGTTTCCAATGAAGAAAGAAATGATTCATACCAGGCTAGCTATGGTCACCAAAACTTTAATGGAGGGAATTGGTGGGCAACCATACAGCATAGTGCCCATGATCATTGCAGAGATATATCGTGCCTTAGAAAAGTATCAGCAAGGAGCCAAACACTTCAAGGGTTGCAATTTGCTACTCCAGCTCTGGCTCATGGAGCATCTCCAAAAGGGTATATATCGGCAAGAGATTCAGCAAAGGGACTGGGATGATCATATAGCCTTCCATCATCCAAGACAAATAAACTACATGCCCAACCTGTTCGCCTAGCCGGAAGACGCCAAGGGGTGGTTAGAGCTGTTTGAAAATCTAACAAAGGATCAAGTACAGTGGATGTTCGAATGGTTCCCTACTGATAAATTCATCGCCCGATCGAGGGATGCACCATTTCTGATACTAATCAGTTTGAGAGGAACCTACCTTTATGTCCCTTTTCGAGTTGTGAGATAGGCTGGAAGGAAGCAGGTTATGCTAAGGGTCGACAAGATGAGTCACTTCCAGGCCGACTTTCAGGATGATGATAGCCCTTACAAGTTCCAAGTGTGAGCACGTGATTTTTGCCCTATATATGAACTATTCCCAAAAATTCCATACAAAAGATTTTTCCTTATTTTTACAAATTTTGTAAATTTTGTGTTAATTGGTCGCATTTTTATTTGTGCATGATAATTCATATGAAAATACAAAAATATGCATTTTACATATAGGATTTAATTTCATATTTTAGTATTAATTTGTTTTAGAACGAAATATAAAGAAAATAACAAAAATGGTCCGTTTTGCATTTTAGTTCAAACTAATATTAGTTTGCATTTTTCTTTTAATTAGGAATTAACTAGGAAATCTAATTTTTAGTGTTAAGTTGATTGTGAGATTATTTTAGCATTTTTAATAAAATCAAAATATATACAAAAATACAAAAGAAAATAAAATAAAAAGGGAGAAAATAAAAGAAAATACAAAAGGAAAAAGGGGCTGTTTTATAAGAGACTCAAATTGGGCCCTTTTGTTAATTAATTTCTTTTAACCCAGCCCAAACCAACACACCCATTTCCCCAGGCCCAAACCCGTTTCTCACCCGGCCTGCCCCCCCAGAACCAAACGACCCCGTTTTCATCAAGGGAGATCTGGGCCATCCGTTGCCCATGATCTAACGGCCCTCATCAACCCCAAACCATTAAATAAAAATGTCCACAAACCCTAAAAACATGAATGTCTTCCTTGTATCACTCTATGTATCACCGATATAACCCCACTGACCTCCGCCCTAACGCCGGCGGCGGCCAACCTCCATTTCCGTCCAAAATCACACCACAGATTCCCCAAACCCTCCTCTTTCCAACCCTCCAATCCCCTTGGTTCAAATCCCCGTCAAAGACCCCAAATCTTCCAAACCCTAGGCGCCGCCACCACCGTGCATGGCGGCGCCGCCGCCCAAACTCAACAAAACTAATACCATACCCTCTCCTTGACCTCTTCATTTCAAAATGCAGGCCAAAACCTTTCAAAATTTAATAGAACTCTTCAAGCCGCGGATCTAGGGTTACTGTCAAATTTTTTGACCAACGTTTGCGTGGTTGTTCAAATCATATTATGTGTTCATCATTGTTAAGAATAAAATCATTGAAGACCACATGAGGCTTTACCCGATGAAAACCTGAAATCAGTGAGTTTTTCTTCTTTTGTTTTCATTTTTTTATTATTTTTTCATTCCTGTTTCTTTTATTTTCTATTCTGTCTATTTCTTTCATTTTTTTGGTTGGTTTTTAATGTTTGTTTAATCACCAATTCCGTTGATTTAATTGTTTAGATTTGTTCTAGTGATTTTTTCTGCTCCTATGTTTCTTTTTAATTGAACTTTTGTTTCGATTCAGTGTTTACTAGTTAAACTGTAGTTTTATTAGCTGGATAATTAGAATAGGTTTTCTGTTAACTTTGCTTATTGTGCTTAGAATTTGTTTTGTTTGGTGTAATTAGAATTGTTTTCCAGTCTTGACAATTTATTTCGATTGTTAGTATTTCTGTTAATTTTAGGTAATGATTGGTTATAGTTGATTAGTATTGGCTTATTATGGTAAGTTGAAACTAAGGGGCGGGGGCAATCATAGTCAATAAATTCAGCAAAACGAATAGGGCAATACAATAATTTAAGGGGAAAAAGGGTAATTTACTCGGGAATTTGATATCAATTGAATTTAGAAATCACTAGAAGCTTCTAGAAGGGGTTGTAATTGACACTTTTAAGATCATATGGGGGATAACTTGGGAAAGAAGTCAGTAAATTAGGGACTAAGGAATAAAATCTGAAATAAAAAGAGGGGGAAAAAGTGTGAGGGGTCTAGAAGCTTCTTCCTGAAATTTTCCTATAAAAGGCAACAGCCTTTGCCTTCACATACAAGTTTCAGCCTCCAAAAATTCCTCCCAAAAGTTCTCTCTAATTTTTCATATCAAAATTTGAAATTCAAACATTCAAAAATCCAAAAACAATCGAAAATCAGTAGAAAAACCAAAAATAGTCACTGTTTCATTAAAAGTTTCAGTTTAATTTCAGCTTTCGTAGTTCTAAGTTTCATGTTTGAGGATTCAGAGGTCATTTGGATTAATTTCGAGTGAATTTGGGTCTTAGCAAGCGTGTTTTGGTGTATTTTGGACTGCTGAAAGTTCAAGGGTGTGCTGGTTTAGTTTTGAGTCGACTTAGTGTCATTTTTGGTGGATTATTGTTTTCATTTGGATTTCAAACATCTCTCGGCTGCTTAATCTGGTTTTTGAGCTATTCTTAAGCCTCGATCTACTCCTGCTGATTCTCAGTTTTCTCTGATTGTTTCATATTCCAGGTACAATACTTTGAATCACTCTGATGTATGTACTGAAGTTGGAATGAAGTGTTCAAAGATCTGTTGTTTGATTGAAAGTTGCATGTATTTTTGTTGATACTATTCTGTTATATGAATGGTAGCTATGTATAATTCAGTAGGTTTGTTTAATTTGAGTAGCTTATGGGACTGTTAAATCGGTTTGAAGTTTTATTACAATATATGAACTCAACAATCATTGGCAGTGGTTTGCTTGGTCAAAATGTTAGTAGAAGTTAAATCCATGAGCTGGTTTGGTAGCAATCATGTTAGCTAGTAGTAATTCTGATCATGCTAGGGTATGCCTAGGTCTCTGCATCTGAATAGAAGTCCTAGATCTAACTGCTATGTGCATTTGAGCTGTTATTGGTAAATTAGTATTAAATCTCACCTGCATTGAATTAATTCCTTGAGTCTAGCAGATTGTGATAGTTAATTGGTATTCTAGTTTTATGCCATGACCTTTTAATCTTCAATTGAACAAACATGTATAGTTTGTCCTCGTTACAAACTGTTGCACGATTTGCATAAAATCAGTACATATGTGGTTTCAGTAGAAATTGGTTTAGAAATTTTGTGATCATGTTTAATAATTAAAAAGAAAAGAATGCTTTGTCATTATGTTCTATCGTTACTGTGGTTTGAGTTCGGCGTTGGCTTCATAGCCATTTCGATCGCCATTGTTCCTGCTGGGACTCGATCCCAGGCTATGGCACCACTGCTGCCTGAGCCGTCTCTTACTTGTACTGTGCCTATGCAACTGGGCCATATCAAAACCCATCGTAGGCCAACCTGTTATTTGGGTTTGGGTAGGGGAAATTCAATTCTTAGTTTAACTTGATGCAATTCAATTCATCACTAATTAGGATTTTTACAAACAAATAATATAGAAAAATTACAGCTTACTTCAGGATGGACCTTTAAATAAAAACTGAGATGAGCCTCGCCAAACAAGAAATGTAAATTGCGGGGCCCTTAATAAATGCTACAAAAAATATTTAGAATTCGGGTGGACCGTTCAACAAATTTTACGGTTTTTCCCAAAAATAATAAATGCGTAGTTTCTTTAGGAGCGTATTTTAATAATATTACCTTCCTAAATACGGGTGCACATTTATGTTACCCAAATCTAAATCTCAACGAAGTCGAAATGTGTCAAAAGTCACTGGTGCACTAGTGCGACGTGGTTCGAGATACGTTTTCACGACGTTGCAATTCTTATTAAAAAATAAATATATAATAAAAGCGGGTTATTAATTAAAGGCACATAGGTTAGAACATGTTTTGAAATCAGATAAAATCAAATACAACACTTGAGCGACTGTGCTAGAACCACGGAATCCGGGAATGCCTAACACCTTCTCCCGGGTAAACAGAATTCCTTACTCGGATTTCTATTCGCGGACTGTTAACAGAGTCATAATTTCCTCGGTTCGGGATTCAACTGGTGACTTGGGAGAGTGGCGACTCTGAAATCTTAATAATTAAATCCCGTCCCGATTGTCCTTTAAGTGGAAAAACTCCTTTACGCCCTCACGGGAGTAGCGGAAAATGGAGGTGTGACAGCTCTGGCGACTCTGCTGGGGATACAAACCCAGAACTTCGGTTCAGAGTTTAAGTATTCGAGTTCGAAATAATAGTTGTGTTTGGCGTTATCTGATTTTCCTAAGTGTTCCATGCCTACTGTGCTAAATGTTTTACCGCTTTGATATTATTTGAACTGTATATATAAACTGTGCCGAAACCCTTCTCTTCTCACCTCCGGGGATGTGCTTACTGGTTGAGACTCCCTATTATGTTAGTGTCAATACCCTGAAATAAGAAAGAGGTCGGACAAGTTACTAAGCCGGACGATCCCCCGGGTCCCCGGTGCGTAGCCCTCTCCTCGACTCGAGTTATCCGCTCGGGTATACAGTCTAGAACACATACCGAGGTTTTGAACTAAGAATAACTTGACTTCATTTCGGATCCCTAATAGGAGGGTTTATTTGCATCATGTTGCATTTGACTTAGGGGACTCAACACAGGGGTTGGGCCCGTCTAGGACAGGTAACCGAAAATGAAACGACCACCATGATGCATTTTACGTGTTGCATTTATTTGTCTTGGGCCCGCATGCTGACCGGCTTTTGAACATCGAAAATTTTGTGAAACTGAGAAAAAGAGAGAAATAGCAGTGTAAAGAATTAATTGTTTAGTTTTAGAAAAACTGATGCCCAAATGCTGTCGAAACTCTGCCGAAATTTCAAAAAAAAAAATGAAAAAAATGGAAATATTTTGTTTTTAATAGTTTGTTTTAATAAAAGCAAATGAAAAATATAAGAAAGAGTCTTTATTTTGGAAGTTGTTCGCAGAAAAAAAAAGAAAAAGAGTCTTTATTTTAGTTTGGGAAAAAATAGGTTGTTTATTTGTTTGTTGAAAATGAAAAAGGAAAAAAAAAGTCGTTATTTTGTCTTGTTTTCAAAAAAAAAAAAAATAGAAAAGAAAAATAGTTTGTCTTGCCATGAAAAATGAAAATGAAAAAGAGTATTGCTTTTCAAAGTAGTTTTGTTATTTGCTTTTGAAATGCCAAAAATAAAAATGAAAAAGAGTCGTGTTTTAAAATAGTTCGTTGATTTGCTCGAACTACGCTGGTTTGATTCTCACAGGATGTGAGATACGTAGGCAACCCTCATCGGGTCCAACCATCCCTTTGCAAAAATAGCCAAAAATACCAAAATTTAAATTTTCATCCAATAAGTCGGGTGACGCCATTCTTGTTGAAAAATAAGCCGAATGTCCCCAAAAGAGCGCCGGAAGGCTATTTCTACAAGAACAGCCACCCTGAATCATTTTAAAACAGTTTGCGGGCACAACCTTAAAATCTCCCTTTCGGAAGTGCTGAAAGGCCGAATCTGTAAAGCCGATTCTTCATTTTCGTAAAGAAAAAAGAAAAAACAAACTTTGCAAAAATAGCCACTTCGTTTTTTAAGTCAAAATAAGCCATTACATGGCCAGTTTTCTTTAAATGGTCACAGTTTTAATCATCGAGTTTGTAGTTTGTTATATTGAGTCTGCTTCTGTAGTTTCCCTTCAAGAAAAACAAAATTTGAAAATCCCAAAAAATATCCCTTTAATTTTGCATTTAATTTGCAAGAACTACACTTGGTCTGATTCATGCGGGGTCATGATACGTAGACAATCTCTATAGGATTCGACCATAAACAAAAGAAAAGAAAAAAAAAGAAGAAAAAAGAAAGAGAGGAAAACCGATAAAAGGGGAAAAAGAAAAGAAAATAGCGGAAACACATCAAGAAAGGAAGAAAATAGGAACAAGAGAAGATAAAGGCAAGAGTGAAAAGAAGAAAAAAAAAAAAGAAGAAAAACAAAGGAAGAGAAAGTTTGCAATTGGAAATAAGGAAAAAGCCGGGATGACGCATGCGCCCGATCAAAAGATGTTGCCAATATTTTAAATGTCCTAACGCTAACGTGATGTTTCATTTTTGTCGTGTCATTCCAGAAAGGTGGTTGGTTTGTGGTTTTAGCGTGGTAACTCATTTTTACAACACAAGGACAAAAGGCAGTCGGTATCCTGGTAACCCATTCTTACAACACCCGGGCAAAAACCAAAATGAACATGACAATCCAAGAATCAGATACTAGTATCGTGGACCCATCAAAAGAGGTGGAAGTGGTAGATGTTAAAGAAATGAAGGAAGAGATGTATAAGTTGAGGCAGCAGATGGCCGAGATGCATCATGCCTGGGCTAAAGGTCAGCCAACGCCAGTTTATCCTGCCAATCTAGCATATATCCCACCATTGGCTCGGTCTCACGAGCTTCCTCTTGTGCATGCATCTGCACCTTTCCCTTTCCTCCAAAGAAGTTATAGCACCACCTCCTATCCTCCCCAGGCTCCACCACCCAAACAAAACCCTCCTCCACCAATTAACCCTGTCTTTGTGGCGCCTCCACCTGCCAAATGGCAAAGATCTTCCAGTTAGCCATTGTTTCAAGCTCACGACAGTCAGTGCTATCCTCCTAAGCCTACTTTTAAAGTGCCTGAGCCATATTCTTATACTCCTCACTTCGAGCTCCCGGTGGAAACTGAAAAGCCGCTTAAAAACCCGAAGCAGGAAGAGATGATTCAGAATGTAAAAAGCCTGGAGCAGTCCTTCAGGAACATGAAAGGGTTGGGTGGCCAAGTCAGTGTTGCCTATAAAGATTTGTGTCTATTCCCTGATGTTCAGTTACCAGCAGGGTTCAAAATGCCAAAATTTGACCTGTATGACGGTCATTGTGACCCGGTGGCCCACCTGAGGGGTTTCTACAGCAAAATCAGAGGGGCCGGTGGGAAAGATAAATTATTGATGGCATACTTCAGCCAGAGTCTCAGTAGTGCGGCCTTGGAATGGTACACGTGCCAGGATCATGCTCGATGGTATACCTGGGATGATTTGGCCCAAGCATTTGCATGCCACTTTCAGTACAATCTAGAAATCGTCCCGGACCGTCTATCACTAACTAAAATTGAGAAGAAGCCAGGGGAAAGTTTTAGGGAGTACGATTTTCGGTGGAGAGAACAGGCAGCAAGAGTCGATCCTCTAATGAAAGAAAGTGAGATGGGCGATTACTTCTTACACACTTTGGAGCCTACTTTCTATGGTCATCTGGTGTCAGCAGTGGGAAAATCTTTTAACGAGGTAGTGAAAATGGGAAGTATGATTGAAGAGGAGCTCAAATCCGATAAAATCATGATCTATTCGGCAATCAAGGCAACTACCCAGGCTATCCAGAGTTGAGGGGTATTGGGAAAGAAAAAGAAAGAAGATGTGGCGGTAGTTGACTCGAGAACTTGGTCCAGGGGCCTATCACCATATTACCATCAACCTCGACCCCGTCCCCAAACTTACTCCCACACTCCACAGCACTATTACCCACCCCATGGCCCCCACTTCTCTGCGACATGGTGTGTACCCACTCCACAAAATACTTACCCAACTCAAAATACCTACCCGCCTCCAAGAGACTACAGGAATTGTCCTGGAGCGGGTTTACGGGCCAACAATTATCTTAAGCAAGAAAGGGCACAGAAGAAAGAATCTTTCACCCCCATCAGAGAATCATATGCAGACTTGTTTAAGAAACTAAAGCATTATAACCTGATTGCACCGGTTCTTCCAAATCATGTGGACAAGCGTGCTAGAAACTTTGACCCTTCTAAAAGGTGTGAATACCATTCCAATGCCCAGGGCACGATGTCGAAAAGTGCCGGGATTTGAAAAGAGATATAGAAAGAATGATTCAGGAAGGGATAATTGCGGTCCAGGACAGTGGCACCCAAAACATTGCACAGAATCCTTTACCTGCACATGATGGTGCACATTTTGTGGGGAAGATCCATGTCGATGGGGAGTATGAGAATCGTCTCGGAAACTTGTTGAATGAAGGTCCCAGTAATTTCGATGGGCAATCCAGTGGCTAAGGTGTCGAGTTTTGTGGTTGGAAAGACGCTCCATCTCTTGGTTAGCTAGAATGGAGTTTTGGTGGTTTATTTTGTTGTCATTTCTGTTGTCCGGGTTATTCTCAGGGTTGTAATCCGGACATTGTCTTGTGACCCAAACTCTTCTATCTTTTCACTTTGCTTTGTTTAGTCATAATTGCTTGTTTAGTGCCGTCTAGGTTCGTTCAAGGACTGTAACTAGTTCAGTTTGCTTGTTTTGTTGTTTAACTCCTTTCACCGTCAGTCTAATACAATTCTATATTTCCTGCCATTTCTCGTCATTTTAATTACTTCCCTTCTCCCTTCACAATTCTTTTATGCTGGTTCTAGTGACATGACATGCAAGCATAATTCTCAGCCTAGTTTTAAAAGTCAGTTTAGTAATGAAGCAATGAAACAATGTTGAAGCTGTAAGGACATTCAAGGGAAATGAGTAAAGGCATTTTGAGATCACTTCAAGCCCAAATGAAGTGAAACTGGGAGGCAAATAGAACATAAAGAAATACTGTTAAAATGCATCACGCCGCATCGGTTTGAAGCCAAAGGCAGGCTTACCCTAAATCTACAGGGACCGTTCGTGGTACTGAGATTGTTGTCCAATGGTGCTGAGCAATTGACAAATACAGAAGGCAAGTATGTGAATCAATCAAAAGGTGTTATGTGTGTTTTCCTCAGCTTGTTTAACTGTGTAGTTTGTACTGGGCATGTTTTGGGAGATTAGAATGACGAAGGCATTTTATTCTGCTATCCAAACACTTTATCCTTTGTTACCCCTTTGAGCCTCGGTTGTTTTCTTGCATACCCCTCTTTCGGAATCAAATATAAAACTTGTAAGCTCGAGCAGGGAAAGTAAGTGGAGAAACAAGAGAAAAACAGTGAGAAAGAAAAGAAAAAAGAAAAATGAAAAGAGAAGAAAGAGAGAAAAGAAAAGAAAAGAAAGGAAGAGAACAGAAAAAAAAAGAAGAAGAAAAGGAAAGAAAAGAAAAGAAAAGAGAAAGGAAAAGAAAAGAAATGAATAGAAAGAAAAAGAAAAATGGAAGAAAGAAAGATCGCAACAAGAACATAGTTTCTATGGCATGAACTACGTTTGACTTGATCCCGAAAGGGTACGTAGGCAGCGTCTCCCTGAGGTGCAGTCATGCCAAAATAAAATCCAAAAGTCCCCAAGAAAGAAACTGGGGCAGAAGTTGTGGTTGTCGTGGGAAATCTGATTCCAAAAGTTGTAATGCTGAACCCATGTTGAATTGTTTTTGAGCCTTTGATACCCTTCTTTCTATCCCTATCCAAAAGCCTGCATTACGGTCTAAAGAAAGACCTTCCAACCAGTCTTCAAGCAATGCCGAGTCAAGCGAGCAGAGGTGAATCATATCAAGGGCAACACTCCGGTCCAAACGAAGGAAATGAAGAATGAGAAAGTCTTGTTGATGAGAACCCTCACGGGTACCCCCAAGGCGATGAAAGCTGAGAGAGATCAAAATGAGAGAGTCTTATTAGTGAAAACCTTCACGGGCACCATAAGGCGATGGTGAGTTGAGAGAAAAATCAAAATGAGAGAGGCTTGATGGTGAAAACCTACGGGCACCACGAGTCGAACAAGGATTGTGAATTAGATCGGGCAAGCGGGAGCATTGAAGCCCAGTTTCACGGCGAAAAGGTACAACAAGAGCTGAACAATCGGGTTTGCTTAACGGAACAGGCCACAGGTGCATGTCAAGGTCATTAGAGTCGGTATCCACATCTAATAGGTTTCTACTTTGTAGTTTTCTTGTTAGTATTCATCTCTTCCCACTATATTTCTTTGTCCTGTTTACTTCCTCTTGAGTCTGTCTGGTCATAACAAGTGAGAAATGACTTCAAAATCTTCCACCAGCTTTCTAATTGCACAAAATGGGATCTGGTTAACACATCAAAACATCATAAGTCATGAGAAAACAACAGACATAATAAGTTGGACACAATTAACATACTTTGGGACTCGTGTGAAATACAAGGGTTTGATACATCTCAATTTAGGAACCACGCAACAGATGGAGGGTGTTTTGGTGAACAGATCAGAGGTATTCTCCGTGTCAAGGGTAGCAAAGAAAGTGGTTGGTCAATAAACAAACAAGATTTTCGAGTGGGAATCAGTTATCATAGCGAGTGAAGGAATAATAACCTCAAGGCCAAAGCCAGTGGTCGAGAAAGAACATCATATACACGAAGCGGGGACAATAGACATGCTGTGGGATTCATATGAGACATGGGGATTGGGAGATGACAGTTCATGTGATGCAACAAATGGAGGATATCGGGCCGCCCTCAAAGTTCAAGGCCACAAACCAACCACCACATTTTAAACTCACGGGTTTTCTTTGTTTGAAATAGGAACAAAGCAGTGCAAGAAAGTTGGAAGAAAAGAGAAGAAAAGGAAGAAAAAAAAGGGAAGACGACGAGGGCCGACAAAAGGGAAGTTTCTCAAAATCTTTTCCCTTGCATGCCTTGTGCACAAAATACTGCCATTGCTTTTCACATTTTTCCTCGTAGGATAAAAGGCCTAGTCTGATGGAGTTTTCGCCAAATCAAATCTTAGTCTGATGAATCTTTCTCCTACGATAACAAGAGACCTAGTCTAATGAGTCTTCTCCTAGAGTCGAAATCTTATTCTGATGAAACTTTCTCCTAGGATAACCAAAATGGACCTAGTCTGATGAATCCTCTCCTAGGATCAACATCTTAGTCTGATGAATAATTCTCCTAAGATAGAAAACCTAGTCTGATGAACCTTCTCCTAGGATCAAAATCTTAGTCTGACGAATCTTTCTCCTAAGATAACAAAAGACCTAGTCTGATGAATCTTCTCCTAGAGTCAAAATCTTAGTCTGATGAAACTTCCTCCTAAGATAACCAAAAATGGACCTAGTCTGATGAATCTTCTCCTAGGATCATAATCTTAATCTGACAAATCTTTCTCCTAAGATAACAAAAGACCTAGTCTGATGAGTCTTCTCCTAGAGTCAGAATCTTAGTCTGATGAGTCTTCTCCTAGAGTCAGAATCTTAATCTGATGAGACTTTCTCCTAAGATAACAAAAGACCTAGTCTGATGAGTCTTCTCCTAGAGTCAGAATCTTAGTCTGATGAGACTTTCTCCTAAGATAACCAAAAATGGGCCTAGTCTGATGAATTTTCTCCTAGGATCAAAATCTTAGTCTGATGAATCATTCTCCTAAGATAGAAAACCTAGTCTGATGAATGCCATCCTAGGATCAAAATCTTAGTATGATGAATCTTTCTCCTAAGATAACCAAAAATGGACCTAGTTTGATGAATTTTCTCCTAGGATCAAAATCTTAGTCTGATGAAAATTCCTCCTAAGATAACACAATGGACCTAGTCCGATGAATCTTCTCCTATGGTCTGCATCTTAGTCTGATGAATCTTTCTCCTAAGATAGAAAAACCTAGTCCAAGGAATTTTCTCCTTGGATAAAAATTGTAGTCGAATAGTTTTACTCACAGGGGACATACATGCCGATCAAGCCTTTAGTTTTTCTCTCACCATCGCATCAATAGCTTAGGTAACAACTCAAAAGTCCGCTCAATCATCAAACTGGGGCAGAATATTTTCTTTGGATGTCTATTTTATTGCAATCAGGAGCCCACTTGGAGAACAAGGGAATACTTTTCAAATTCAGCAATCAGGAGCCCACCTGGAGAACAAGGGAATACTTTTCAAATTCAGCAATCAGGAACCCACCTGGAGAACAAGGGAATACTTTTCAAAATCAGCAATCAGGAACCCACCAGGAGAACAAGGGAATGCTTTTCAAAGTTCAGCAATCAAGAGCCCACCTGGAGAATAAGGGAAGTACAATTCAATTTTTAGCTTTTAATTTTAATAGTTGATAACATGATGTGCCCAGTCACCAAACTGGGGCAGAAAATTTTCTTTGTTTGTCTATTATTGTTGCAATCAGGAGCCCACCTGGAGAACAAGGGAATATTTTTCATGCATCGCAGTCAGGAGCCTACCTGGAGAACAAGGGCATACTTTTCAAGCGTCAGCAACCAGGAGCCCGCCTGGAGAATAGAGGCACATATTTCAAATTGCAGCAATCAAGCATCATTCGGAGGAATGACAAAACATCGCCAATCACAATTTAAGGCAACAACAAGAATCCCATTGGAAGAATACAAGTTCAAGGCAACACAAGAGCAAGTTTGAAGACATAGATATGATCGTTTGTAATTCATAGATCATAGCTTAGGCTAGCTTCTTTTGTTTTACCACGGTGTAATAAGGAGTTCAGCAAGCAATAGCAGCAGCAACAGCAATGAGATCACAGCTCCTGGTAGTCCTAGCTACCAAACCTTCCCGAACTACACTGACCTGATTCCTGTTTAGCCCAGAATATGTAGGCAACCTCTGAAGCTGGGTGCGGTCAAAACTTTTCAAAATACTTCACAACGAAGTAGTTGAATGAGCAAAAATTGCTCGCATTGGCTCACTTATCTTTGCCCGAAAACTTTTCATGTTTCTGAGCAAAGAGGGGCAGCTGTGAGCACATGATTTTTGCCCTATATATGAACTATTCCCAAAAATTCCATACAAAAGATTTTTCCTTATTTTTAAAAATTTTGTGAATTTTGTGTTAATTGGTTGCATTTTTATCTGTGCATGATAATTCATATGAAAATACAAAAATATGCATTTTGCATTTAGGATTTAATTTTATATTTTAGTATTAATTTGTTTTAGAACAAAATATAAAGAAAATAACAAAAATGGTCCGTTTTGCATTTTTAGTTCAAACTAGTATTTGTTTGCATTTTTCTTTTAATTAGGAATTAACTAGAAAATCTAATTTTTAGTGTTAAGTTGATTGTGAGCTTATTTTAGCATTTTTAATAAAATCAAAATATATAAAAAAATACAAAAGAAAAAAAAATAAAAAGGGATAAAACAAAAGAAAATAGAAAAGGAAAAAAGGGGTTGTTTTATAAGAGACTCGAATTGGGCCCTTTTGTCAATTAATTTCTTTTAACCCACCCCAAACCAACACACCGATTTCCCCAGGCCCAAACCCGTTTCTCACCCGGTCTGCACCCCTAGAACCAAACAACCTCGTTTTCATCAAGGGAAATCTGGGCCATCCGTTGCCTATGATCTAACGGCCCTCATCAACCCCAAACCATTAAATAAAAATGTCCACAAACCCTAAAAACATGTATGTCTTCCTCGTATCACTCTCTGTATCACCGATATAAAACCACCGCCCTCCGCCCTAACGCCGGCGGCGGCCAACCTCCATTTCCGTCCAAAATCACACCACCGATTCCCCAAACCCTCCTCTTTCCAACCCTCCAATCCCCATGGTTCAAATCCCCCTCAAAGACCCAAAATCTTCCAAACCCTAGGCGCCGCCACCACCGTGCATGGCGCCGCCGCCGCCCAAACTCAACCAAACTCATACCATACCCTCTCCTTGACCTCTTCATTTCAAAATCCAGGCCAAAAACTTTCAAAATTAAATAGAACTCTTCAAGCCGCGGATCTAGGGTTACTGTCAAATTTTTTGACCAACGTTTGTGTGGTTTTTCAAATCATATTATGTTTTCATCATTGTTAAGAATAAACACATAATATCATTGAAGACCACATGAGGCTTTACCCGATGGAAACCAGAAATTAGTGAGGTTTTCTTCTTTTGTTTTCATTTTTTTATTATTTTTTCATTCCTGTTTCTTTTATTTTCTATTCTGTCTATTTCTTTTCATTTTTTTGGTTGGTTTTTAATGTTTGTTTAATCACCGATTCTGTTGATTTAACTGTTTAGATTTGTTCTAGTGATTTTTTCTGCTCCTATGTTTCTTTTTAATTGAGCTTTTGTTTCGATTCAGTGTTTACTAGTTAAACTGTAGTTTTATTAGCTGGATAATTAGAATAGGTTTTCTGTTAACTTTTCTAATTGTTCTTAGAATTTGTTTCGTTTGGTGTTATTAGAATTGTTTTCCAGTCTTGACAATTTATTTCTATTGTTAGTATTTCTGTTAGTTTTAGGTAATGATTGGTTATAGTTGATTAGTATTGGCTCACTATGGTAAGTTGAAACTAAGGGGCTGGGGGCAATCATAGTCAATAATTTAAGCAAAAGAAATAGGGTAATACAGTAATTTCAGGGGGAAATAAGGGTAATTTACTAGGGAATCTGATATCAATTGAATTTAGAAATCACTAGAAGCTTCTAGAAGGGGTTGTAATTGGCACTTTTAAGATCATAGGGGGATAACTTGGGAAAGAAGTCAGTAAATTAGGGACTAGGGAATAAAATCTGAAATAAAAAGAGGGAGAAAAAGTGTAAGGGGGTCTAGAAGCTTCTTCCTGAAATTTTCCTATAAAAGGCAACCCCCTTTGCCTTCACACACAAGTTTCAGCCTCCAAAAATTCCCCCCAAAAGTTCTCTCTAATTTTTCAGATCAAAATTTGAAATTCAGACATTCAAAAATCCAAAAATAATAGAAAATTAGTAGAAAAACCAACAATAGTCACTGTTCATTGAAAGTTTCAGTTTAATTTTAGCTTTCGTAGTTCTAAGTTTGATGTTTGAGGATTCAGAGGTCATTTGGATTAATTTCAAGTGAATTTGGGTCTTAGTGAATTTCAAGAGTGTGCTGGTTTAGTTTTGAGTCGACTTAGTGTCATTTTTGGTGGATTATTGTTTTCATTTGGATTTCAAACATCTCTGGGCTGCTTAATCTGGTTTTTGAGCTGCTCTTAAGCCTCGATCTACTGCTGTTGATTCTCAGTTTTCTCTGATTATTTCACATTCCAGGTACAATACTTTGAATCACTCTGATGTATGTACTGAAGTTGGAATGAAGTGTTCAAGGATCTGTTGTTTGATTGAAAGCTGCATGTATTTTTGTTGATACTGTTCTATTATATGAATGGTAGCTATGTATAATTCAGTAGGTTTGTTTAATTTGAGTAGCTTATGGGACTGTTAAATCGGTTTGAATTTTTATTACAATAAATGAACTCAGCAATCATTGGCAGTGGTTTCTCTTGGTCAAAATGTTAGTAAAAGTTAAATCCATGAGCAGGTTTGGTAGCAATCATGTTAGCTAGTAGTAATTTTGATCACGCTAGGGCATGCCTAGGTCTCTGCATTTGAATAGAAGTCCTAGATCTAACTGCTATGTGCATTTGAATTGTTATTGGTAAATTAGTATTAAATCTCACCTGCATTGAATTAATTCCTTGAGTCTAGCAGTGTGTGATAGTTAATTGGTATTCTAGTTTGAATAATTCTATGACCTTTTAATCTTCAATTGAACAAACATGCATAGTTGCTCCTCGTTACAAACTATTGCACGATTTGCATAAACACAGTGCATATGTGGTTTCAGTAGAAATTGGTTTAGAAATTTTGTGATCATGTTTAATAATTAAAAAGAAAAGAATGCTTTGTCATTATGTTCTATCGTTACTGTGGTTTGAGTTCGGCGTTGGCTTCATAGCCATTTCGATCGCCATTGTTCCTGCTGGGACTCGATCCCAGGCTGCGGCACCACCACTGCCTGAACCATCTCTTACTTGTACTGGGCCTACGCAACTGGGCCATATCAAAACCCATCGTAGGCCAACCTTTTATTTGGGTTTGGGTAGGGGAAATTCAATTCTTAGTTTAACTTGATGCAATTCAATTCATCACTAATTAGGATTTTTAGAAACACATAATATAGAAAAATTACAGCTTACTTCAGGATGGACCTTTAAATAAAAACTGAGATGAGCCTCGCCAAACAAGAAATGTAAATTGCGGGGCCCTCAATAAATGCTATAAAAATACTTAGAATTCGGGTTGACCGTTTAGCAAATTTTACGGTTTTCCCCAAAGATAATAAACGCGTAGTTGCTTTAGGCGCGTATTTTAATAATATTACATTCCTAAATACGGGTGCACATTTATGTGACCCAAATCTAAATCTCAACAAAGTCGAAATGTGTCAAAAGCCACGGGTGCACTGGTGAGACGTGGTTCGAGATACGTCTTCACGACGTTGCAATTCTTATTAAAAAATAAATATATAATAAAAGTGGGTTATTAATAAAAGGCACATAGGTTAGAATATGTTTTGAAATCAGATAAAATAAAATACAACAATTGAGCGACCGTGCTAGAACCACGAAATCCGGGAATGCCTAACACCTTCTCTCGGGTTAACAGAATTCCTTACTCGGATTTCTGATCTGCGAACTGTTAACCGAGTCATAATTTCCTAGGCTCGGGATTCAACCGGTGACTTGGGACACCATTAATCTTCCAAGTGGCGACTCTGAAATCTTAATAATTAAATCCCGTCCCGATTGTCCTTTAAGTGAAAAAAATCCTTTACGCCCTCACGGGAGTAGCGGAAAAAGGAGGTGTGACACCAAGCTCAGCATATGTGGCACTGCAAAATTGTCATGGGAAGGGATACCATTGAGCCGGACAGGTACCATGCTGGTTGTACTCCATAATATTCAGGCTGACTAGAGGATAATCATAATGGTCTGGGTTAGCCCGGGTTCATCCGAGGTCATAGGAACATAGATGAAAAGGCCGAGGCGTAGGTCAAATACAATCAACTACGCAAGAGGATTTTGTAATGTGAAAGCGAGCACCGTAAGATACTAGAAGCCAATCAAAAGCTGATTGAAGAGTGGAAAGACATGGCTGTCAGAGCCAACAAGAGACTGGGATACTTGGAACGTGGTTTAGTAGAGCTGGAAAGGAAATTTCTCGAAAAAATTAAAGATTGCTAGAACGCTTAAGGAAATGAGGGTGGACACCTAGCCAGAGCCTACCTGTTGCTTGGACATCGTGAGTTGGTGAAGCTATTCCATGGAGCCAAAGATGCCGAGTCTGGGGAAGGTCCTTCTGGGACCAAATAGATAGGAGTTTTTTTCCTTCATATTTTGCTTAATAAGGTGTAATAAGGCCAATGGCCACTAGTGACATTTTATTTCTTGTTATTTAGTGTTGATTCGGGATTCGTCTACTTCTTATCAATAAAATGAGGCCTTTAGCATTCTAAGTTCTCCAAATCAATTTGTTGCTAGGCCTACCTCGGGCACAAAGAGGTTCCCCAAATTAAGACACGATTTACATTCTTGCACTATGTGTTTAAATATCGCAACATTTTCTTATAATCCTAACTAACTTGTTCCCTTTTTACTTTTTGTTTTATTCCCCTCCCCCAACGATTACTTCATGCACTCTGGCAACATCATCTAATTCCATGAGATCCACGGGCCCTCCACCCATTCCTCCTCTTAGTCCTATCAGAAAAAAGAACAAAGGGAAGATGGAATGACCATTTCCACACTCATCATAACACCCCTATCTATGTGGAAACTATGCCACACTCAAACCAACCTATCTCAAGCACACCCGAGTCTGATTATAAATCAGGAACTTGGCTGAAGAACTTAAGAAATTGACTAGCTGAATTCAGTGCGTCGAAGGAAGTATGGGGATTGAAGGGTTGAAATAGAAAGATCTTTGTATACAACCCGATGTCGAAATGCCTAAGGGGTACAAACTGCCTAAGTTTGAGATGTTTGATGGTACAGGGGATCCGAGAGTCCATTTGAGAACATACTGCGACAAGCTGGTCGGAGTAGGGAAGGACGAGAGGATCCGCATGAAATTTTCATGAGGAGTCTAAAAGGAGATGTTCTATCTTGGTACATTAGCCAAGACCCAAAGAAATGGTCGAACTGGGTGAGTATGGAATCTGACTTTATGGACAGTTTCAGGTTCAACAAAAAAAATGCACCAGATGTGTTCTATATTCAGAACCTAAAGAAGAATCACACAGAAACATTCCGCGAGTATGCTACTTGCTGGAGATCCGAAGCTGCTAAGGTCAGACCTTCCTTAGAGGAAGAACAAATGAATAATTTTTTCGTCCGGGGATCAGGACCCACAGTACTATAAAAAACTGATGTTGATTGAGAACCATAAATTTTCTGACAACATGAAGTTGGGTGAAAGAATCGAAGAAGGCATAAAAAGTGGTATGGTTATGAACTTCGAGGCCTTGCAAGGTACAAATAAGGCCTTACAATCCGGTGGTGCATCCATGAAAAGGGACGTAGGTGCCGTAATGGTTGCACAGAGAACCAAATCTCCTATCAAATACCAAACCTATCCAATTCCTCCACTCACATCTCAGCATACTCCGAACTACCAAGCACCCCCATCCTCCTACCAAACTCCACCACCCACTTATCAATCACCTCTGCCTCCCACATATCAACCTACTTCACCTAGATATTCCCAACCCGCACATGTTTACCAAACCTAAAAATCTCAACCATCCCATTATTAATCGCCTCCCACACGTCAAAACGTTCCTAGACCTTGACCAAATTTTGACCACAGACCTCCTAAATAGTATACCGCCATTGCTGAACCCATTAACCAACTGTACGAGAGATTCAAAGCTACTGGTTATGTCACCCTTATCCCTGCTGTAACCCCTGAGAACCTTTCTCAATGGGTTAACCCAAACAAATCCTGTGCATACCATTCCGGCATGAAATGACATACCATCGACGAATGTCGTTCTTTGAAAGACAAGATCCAGGCTCTAATTGACAACAAGGTTATTGTGGAAAAAGAGCCCGCTCCGAATGTTCGTAATAACCCTTTGCTAGACCATAGGGGTGAAGACATTCGCATGATTGATACAGAGGATGATTGGGATCCCTAAAGATCGATCGGGTTGATCGCAGAAATTGATGACCCAAAGAAGCCAATAGTTACCCTGAATCCAATTGTGTCCAGATTTAGCACTCTAAGGATGTTGATGTAAACATGTCTATGCCACTTGAGTTTGAAGCAACTGCAAAAGCGCCAGTGCCAATTGAAGTCGATTTCGTGTCTCCACTAAATGCACATGCACCATTTGAAGTTACAATTTCACCCTCCAAAGCGCACACTCCATTCAAAGTAAACATGTCCACGCCGATCCCAGTAGCAACGTCAAACATGAAACCGTTCCATACCAAGGCTATACCATGGGACTATACAACCTAGGCAAGGAGGAAAGGCAAGGTTAGGTTCGAAAAAACTATTGCCACACATGGTATGACAAGAACTGGTAGAGTCTATACTCCATAACACCTAGCTAAGTCAAGCAAGCAG
Source organism: Nicotiana glauca (assembly GCA_026770625.1). NCBI lineage: Eukaryota > Viridiplantae > Streptophyta > Magnoliopsida > Solanales > Solanaceae > Nicotiana > Nicotiana glauca. The sequence goes on from MU742023.1 coordinate 67,940, forward strand.
GCCTCTAGTCAGTCACCCATCATTGAGATCGGTCTAGATGATCTTTGGAGAAAGATACAGGCCAAATAATGCTTGGTCATCGACCAGTTGAACAAAACACTGGCGCATATCTCCATCCTGGCTTTGCTATAGAATTTTGAGGCACACAAGAATGCATTGTTGAGGGTATTAAGTGAAACATAAATGCCAAGCAACATCACTGGCGGAGAAATGGCCAATATGGTCGGACATGTGTTGGAAATTCACAAAATTACTTTTCATGAAGATGAGCTACTACCTGAAGGTTCGGGTCACAACAGAGCACCGCACATCACTGTGCAATACGAGGACTACTTTGTCACCGGGATCATGATTGATAGGGGTTCTAGTCTTAATATTTGTCCACTGGTAACACTCAAGAAGTTGGGTAAGGGACTGCAAGAGATAAAGGATGGAGCCATCAACGTGAAAGCTTTCGACGGTTCCTAGAGGTCCACTTTCGGGGAAATCAGTTTGGGTTTGCAAATGGGGCCAACTTGGTTAGATGTTGATTTCTAAGAGATGGACATACCAACATATTACAATATACTATTGGGATGACCATGGATCCATGTTGCTAGGTCTGTGGCATCGACACTGCATCAGGCAGTGAAATTCGAATGAAATCATCACGACGACTGTAGCAACCTTATATAATCCCGTAAATTAAAGGAAGAAGGAAGCTGGGTGGAGAGACTTACCATCACATTGAAAGGGTTAATGCTGTTAAAAAAGCAAATGGTGGGACAACAATATCAAGAGTATACTGAATTGGTGTGCGTACAAGCTTGGCAAAGGGCTCGGCAAGAATCTCCAAGGAATCGCTAAGCCCATAAAGCTCAAGAAGTATCGCACTACCTTCGGTCTGGGATATGAGTACACCTGGGAGGAATTTAACAGCTGGTCTCCACCATGGCGTGGTCCTTACTATCCACTAGAACAACTAATAGCAGATTTGGAGCAGACTTTAAAAACCGACCGATGCTATCTATAGGTCCGAAGAAGAAGAAGGACTCGCGGTAGGGAAGAACTTGTTCTTAGACGACAATGACATGGATTGTTGTGTTGTTCTCGAGGAGGAGGGGGAGGAAGGCCCTTCTATACATGCCGTAAGGAGAGGGTCCCGCCTCAATAACTGGACCATCTGGACAACCATAGCCCGATGTGCCTCGGTATAGAAAGGCTAAAACAAGCACTGTCTTCGATTTACTAAAAGATTTTATTTTCTCGCCTGTTTTAAATTCCTGCAATAAGATCTACAATGTTCAAAACAATTATGCAATTCATCAAAGCATTTTGACTTTTCTTATGAATCAACGCTTATTACTATTGTTTTCTCTCATTACTTTACTTATACGACATTACTTTTACTTATCTTGATGAAACAATGACTGTGACGTGCGACTAGACAACACAACAAACAGACATAGATTCAGAGAAAGATGTCATACCAGAAGATATTGTCAAAAAAGTTAAGAATTTCGAGAACAGACCTAAGCCCAACCTGGACGAGACTGAGTTTGTTAACCTCAAAGATGCAGAACATGTCAAAGAAACACGAATTCATCCATTTGTCACCGTCAGAAAAGGAAGAATACACAAAATTTCTAAGAGAATATGATGACATATTCGCCAAGTCATATGATGATATGACTGGTCGGAGTACATCCATTGTGTCCCACAAACTGCCAACCGATCCGACATGTCCACCGGTAAAGCAAAAACTTAGAAAGTTCAAGCCTGATATGAGTTTGAAAATCCAAGAAGAAGTCACTAAGCAGGTCAAAGCTAAGGTTCTCAGGGTAGTAGAATACCGACGTGGCTAGCCAACATTGTGCATGTACCAAAGAAGGATGGGAAGGTCAGAGCCTGTGTTGACTACCGGGATCTCAACCGAGCCAGTCCGAAAAACGACTTCCCTTCGCCAAAGATACATATCCTGACCGACAATTGCACAGAGCATGAGTTGCAGTAATTTGTAGATTGTTTCGTTGGTATCATCATATTTGGATTGATGAAGAAGATGCTGAGAAAACAACATTCATTACGCCGTGGGGAATGTACTATTACAAGATAATGTTGTTTGGGTTAAATAATGTTGACTACCATTTTCCACGATATTATACACAAGGATATTGAAGTATATATCGATGATATCATCATCAAGTCCAAGAAAGCCACTGATCACATAGAGGACTTGAGGAAGTTCTTCAATAGACGGTGAAGGTACAACCGAAACTAAATCCTGCGAAGTGCGCATATAGGGTTCCTACTGGGAAATTTCTTAGGTTTATTGTGAGTAGCCGAGGAATAGAACTGGATCAATCAAAAGTCAAAGCCATTCAAGAATTTCCATCACCAAAGAACAAGAAGGACGTAATGTGTTTCTTAGGGAGACTTAATTACATCAGCTAGTTCATAGCACAATCTACTATCATCTATGAGCCAATCTTTAAGATGTTGAAGAAGGACGCTGCTACCAAATAGATTGAGGACTGTTAAAAAGCTTTCGACCGAATCAAGGAATACCTGTCAACACCACTAGTCTTAGTACCGCCCGAGCTAGGTAGACCTCTATTATTCTACCTTGCAGTATTAGATGGAGTTTTCGGTTGCATTTTGGGGCAACATGATGAAATGGGGAGGAAGAAGCAGGCCATCTATTATCTCAGCAAGAAGTTCACTCTGTACAAGGCCCGGTACACTCTATTAGAATGCACTTGTTGTGCTTCGACTTGGGTAGCTCAGAAGCTGAGGCACTACTTCTGTGCCTATACCATATATCTCATATCAAAGATGGATCCTTTGAAGTACATCTTCCAGAAGCCTATGTCTACTGGCAAGATAGCCAAGTGGAAAATCCTGTTGAGTGAGTTTGACATTGTCTACGTTGACTCAGAAAGCAATCAAAGGACAGGCACTAGCAGATAACCTTGTTGAAATCCCCATGGACGGAGAATACGAACCCCTAAAAATGTATTTTCCGGACGAAGAGATATCATTCATAGGAGAAGATATTGCAAAATCCTATGACGGTTAGAGAATGTTTTTCGATGGAGCAACAAATTTAAAAGGAGTTGGCATAGGAGAAGTCCTAGTATCAGAAACCGGTCAGCATTATTCGGTGTCTGCCAAACTCAGGTTCCCGTGCACCAACAACATGGCCGAGTATGAAGCCTGCATCCTAGGGCTCAAGATGGCTATTGACATGAACATTTAAGAGTTGCTAGTAATTGGGGATTCAGACTTGCTTATACATGAGAAAAATGGGAAACCAAGAACTCTAAGATATTCCCATATTTGCATCATGTGCAGAAGCTAAGTAAGAGGTTCACAAAGATGGAGTTCCAACATGTTCTCAGAATCCAGAATGAGTTTGCCGATGCTTTGGTTGCCCTATTATCCATGATATAGCATCTAGACAAGAACTTCATTGATCCCATTCCGGTGAAGATCTATGATCAGCTAGCTTACTATGCTCATGTCGAAGATGAAGCAGATGGAAAACATTGGTTTAGGATATCAAGGAATATTTGGCGAAAGGAGAATAACGAGAGTTTGCAAATCCTACTCAGAAACACACACTTCGGAGGTTATCCAATGATTTCTTTCATAGTGGAGGAATCCTGTACAGGAGGACTCCTAATTTGGGGTTACTAAGGTGTGTCAACACGAAAGAAGCAACCAGGCTACTATAGGAGATTCACGTACGGACCTACGGTCCACATATGAATGGTTTTGTCTTAGCAAAAAAGATACTCCGGGCTGGTTACTTTTGGATGACTATGCAGACGAACTGCATCCAGTATGTCCGGAAATGCCACCGCTACTAGATACATGCAGACATGATAAAGGTAACCCCAAATGAGCTTACTGCAACAAGCCACTGTGGCCGTTCGCTGCCTGGGGAATGGATGTTATTGGACCAATCGAGCCTTCCGCCTCCAAGGGGCACAGGTTTATCCTAGTAGCAATTGATTATTTCACCAAATGGGTCGAAGCAGCATCTTATATTACAGTAACCAAGAAAGTCATGGCAAACTTTGTCCGCGACCGCATTGTTTGTCGATTTGGGATTCCAGAGTCAATCATTACTGATAATGGCTCCAACCTCAATAGTGACTTGATGATAACCATGTGTGAAACCTTCAAGATCAGACACAAGAATTCTTCAGCCTACAGACCTCAGATAAATGGAGCCACAGAGGCGGCCAATAAGAATATCAAGAAGATACTAAGGAAAATGATAAAGAAGCATAAGTAGTGGCACGAGAAGCTATCATTTGCTTTGTTGGGGTATCACACCACATTCTACACATCAACAGGGTGACCCCCTATATGCTAGTTTATGGAAAGGCAAATTTTATTCCCACCGAAGCAGAAACTCCCTCCTTAAGGATCATACAGAAAGCAGAACTCGATGATGCAGAGTGGGTGAAGAGTCGTTACGAGTAGATGGCTCTTATCGATGGGAAAAGAATGAATGCAGTTTGCCATGTTCAACTTTACCAGAACAGAATGTCCAGAGCCTTCAACAAAAGAGTCAAGCCAAGACAGTTCATGCCAATGCAGCTCGTGTTAAAGAAAATCTTTCCACATCAAGATGAAGCCAAAGGGAAATTCTCTCCCAACTGGCAGGGTCGGTACATGGTTCACCGGGTTCTAACAGGAGGAGCCCTCATACTAGTAGAAATGGACGGAGAAGTCTAGCCAAAGCCGATCAATTCAGATGCAATCAAGTGCTACTATATGTAATCTTTATGCTTTCCTATATGATGTAATTTGAACTACGCCTGACATGATTCCCGTTTAAGAGGGGATACGTAAGCAACACTATGGTTTCGGTCACAATTCAATAACATTTTCAGTTCCCTTCGCAATTGGAATCTACTAAAGTTGATTTCAGCTAGTTATCGCTTGCAATGGTCAGAAGCATTAACCCAATAAGCTGGGGCAGAATTTTGAGAAGGACCCTAAAAATTCCGTAGCAAGAAAGGTTGCAACGTTTTGATCTACGTCGCAATCATCGGTTCATCTAAAGAATACTATTCTTAATTATGTATTTATATTACACTTTTACTAAGTCATGCATGTTTATTTATGAAATCTATTTGTTTAGGAATGCTACCCCAATGATACATACAGTATCACCAGATCAAAGCCGAGCAGTTCAAGCAGAGCCAACAGGGACACGAACTAACCTTCCCCCTTTACAAAAGTTACAATTTTTCTTTGAATGCAGGCTTGAGTTGCAAAATCATCAAACTCACATTGTTCAGAAATACAACTCTCAGAATCATTGCACTTACATACAGTTGCTATCCATACGTAGTGCCACCAGTGGACACAATATCCCAAACAACCACAATAACGCAACCTTCTATCAGCTATGAAAATGTTGTCTCCATCTGCATTTTCTGTATTGCATAAGGCTACCATTCTGTCTTTCGATACTAAACGATGTCTTCATTTACATTTTCTGCATTGTATAAGGCTACCATTCTGCCTTCCGAGACTAAACGATGTCTCCATCTGCATTCTTGCATTGCATAAGGCTACCATTCTGCCTTCCGAGGTTAAGCTCTACCTCCATCTACATTTTGCGTTGCATAAGGCTACCATTCCACCTTCCGAGATTAAGCTCTACCTCCACTTGTATGGCCGAAAGATCGCCACCTTATTCAAACTTGTGTGGCTGAAAGATCGCTGCTTTATTTACACTTCCATGGCTAAAAAATCACCACCTTATTTACACTTGCACGATTGAAAGATCGCCGCTTTACTTATACTTGCATGGCTAAAAGATCTCCACTTTACTTATATTTGCATGGATGAAAGATTGCTACCTTATTTACACTTGCATGGCTGAAAGATCACCGCTTTATTTCCACCTAAATAGCTGAAAGATCGCCGCTACACTTGCATGGCTGAAAGGTCGCCGCTTTATTTACACTTGCATGGCTGAAAGATCGCCACCTTACTTACATTTGCATGGCTGAAAGATCGCCACCTGACTTACATTTGCATGGCTGAAAGATCACCAACTTATTTACATCTGCATGGCTGAAAGATCGCCGCTTTATTTACACCTGCATGGCTGAAAGATCACCAAATACTGCATCTCATGGGCTGAAAGATCGTCAAATTGTCCAAAGGCATCATTCTTTGGAGGCACCATTTTTCATAGACCGAGAATGCCATGCCATGTCCTGGGGACCCCTTCTTTTTGTCTTTTACATATCATTATTCAAAGGCATCATAATTCAGAAGCATCATTCTCTTATCTCGAGAGTGTCAGCTCATGGCCTGCGAATCCTTTATTATACACTTCATGGCCCACGACATCATGGTTTGAGGACATTATCCTAACCGTCCAAGGATAATATTCATGGTCCGACAGGAACATGCATCATGTTTAAAGTTCCGCACAATATGTGCTTGTATTGTTTATTTTGTAGGTGAACTAGCAAGCGACGACCATCTCGATAGGATAAATCCCGCTCCAGTTCCCGCAGCCCTATTAGACTTTAATCGTTCACCCCGTCCTAAGTACCACGTTCGTTCTTGGAAACTTCCATCGGCATACTCTGCCGACGGATCCTGAACTACATATGGCCAGATTCCTGTAAGGCCAGGGATATATAGGTAGCTCAGGAACCAGAGCATGAACAAACCTTTTGAAACCATTTTGTTCGGTCAAAATTGGCTATCATTTCTTTACCCGATAACTCTTTCATCCTTCCCAGGTAAAGAGCGACAGCTGTTGACACCTAATTTTTTTCCTGTATATTTTTATATACAAAATACTTTTAAAATAGCATATGTATGCATATATAATTATGCCCAAATGTTTTATAATATTTCTGTAATTTTTAAAGATATTTAAATCAATTTATTTCCCTATACTACCAAGAAAAAACCAATTATTATCTCCAAAATTATCATTTTTGGTGATTCATTTATTGGATTCTCATACTTACACTAAAATATAGCTAACATAATTTTTGCATATTTTTATAAATCTATTTAGTATTTTTAAAACTAAATTGCATATAGTTGTAATATTGGCCTATTTTAAGATTTAATTGTATTTGTAATTATAAAATTGACACCAGTATTTTTATTTTAATAATTATATATTATTAATTATTTTAGTACCTTTAATTTATTTCTAGAATAATTTTATTATTTTAATAAAACAAATAAGGGAAAATGGCTATTTAAATGTTAGCCCATTTGTATTTCAATTTTGGCAAGATTTGGCACCCCTAATTAAACCCAATTTAGATCCCACTACACGGCCCAAATCCTAAATCTACACGACCCATAACTGTTTAAAATAACCAGCACGGATCCCCTGTTGATCTCAGTCGTTGATCACTTAGATCAACAGCTGATATTTTCCCTTTCCATTTTTAATTCCCCAATACCCCCAAACCCTAATCACTTATTTTCTATAGCTTCCCCTAAGTCCCTCCCCCCCTTTCTCTCAATTCTCTCTCAAAGCTTCTCGAACCCTAGCCTCCTCACTCCACTTCCACCCTAGAACCACCAGAATCCATGGCTTCCAAGGCCACTAAAGTCCTACACCAACCTCCTATAACTCCGACACGCCCGGTTACTGAAGTTTCAAGTCCTGACCTTGAAGAAGCTGGGCCCAGACGTTGTTTGATTTGAGTTCTATGGTCGTCTCTGGCCTTGCTCCAGCAAGCCATGGCTATTCAAGCTTGATCTCGGCTTCTCCTGCTTAGATCAACGACTTTCCAAGCCTTTCTCACCATCTGGGTTCTTCTGAAACCCTAACTTTTGAATTTCTTCTGATTTCTTTACATCTGTTATAGTTCCATGATTTCCTTAAACTTCCAAACGTTTTAAAAGTTTCTTTCAAATAACTCTGCTTTCAAAACCTTTAACTTTTCCGATTTAGGATTTTTCTGATCTTCAGCATGCTTTACTGTGATTCTTATGGGTTTTTTCTACTGTGACTCTTATGTGTTTCTTCTACTATTGATTCTTATGTGTTTCTTCTGCTGTGATTCTTATGTGTCTGTTCTACTGTGTTTCTTCTAGTATGTTTCTTATGATGTTCTTCTACTAGGTTCTTACGATTTCTTCTATTGTGTTTCGCATGTTGTTCATTTACTATGCTTCTCATGAGTTTCTTCTACTGGAAATTGTGTTAAAGGTCTCATTTCCTTTCTAAGATTTCTGAAATTATTTCGTTAGTATTTTTGCCTGATTTACTTATTTTCGTCTCTACACTCGATTAATGGTAAAAACCATAGAATTTCGGGGTTCATTCGAGTTTTGAGGCTGCTTGTTAATTGATTTGTTTGTTCCTAATCTCTAAACTTGTTTGGTATCAAAACCCTAATCTTTTTGGACCTATTTGAGTTCCTGAAGTTGTTTCATCTACTACTCAATTGAGTTTCAAAATCTTTGTTTCAACTTTGTTTCTTCATATGATTCTGACTTCTTGGTAAACTCTATAAGACCTTTTTACTTGACCCTTTTGAATGCTATCTGATACTCCTCCTTCTCTGAGATGACTATTATGTTCCTATAGTCCACTACTCACTGATTTTTAATTGCATGACACTTTTCTTTGTCTTAAATTCAGCCTCGCGTGCTTAATGTTTATGCACCCTTTATAAGTTAAATTTCCCTCTCAAAATAACCTTTTATTGTGGAATGATTTCAAATATTTGTGTAATTTTGATTGCACTCTTGTGATTGATCCTTTCCTTATTTTATTGATTTCCCTTGTTTCTTGGACTTGTTGGAATAATTTCCTTTGAACTTTCGACCCCTACCTTTTCTACTTAAGTTTATTTGATCCCCTTGCCTTGATTACATTGGTATGAGATTCTTACAGACCTTTCCTTGATTAGGGTTTGATGAACCTAGCCTCTACTACTTACTGTGTACTCGTACTATGCTGGAAATATTTTCTTATTTAGCCCTATGTAATTACTTTCCTTATTTAGCACATGCATGCTACCGTTTGATTTAATTCCTTAATTAAAGGAAGTCTTTGATATTGACTTGATTTTAATTAACACATATTTCCCTAATTATTCCTGAACTACAATCCTTACCTTATTTCTGCCTGTTTTTCACACTATAAATCCCCGCTCTTTCATTGACACAAAGACACACTGTCATTCATAGTCTTTCTGAACTTACGCTTACACTCAAAAGTATTCTCTCTTGTTACTTATATTGTGGCCTGTTTGCAAGTCCTGCTACCTGCTTTTTGTCTATTTGCTTCTTTAAACTGGTATGTCATCATTTAAGGTTTCAGCAATCACAACAATGTGTTTATTTACTACCTTTGTATGCATGTCTGCCTACTGCTTCTGTATAGTTCAAAACTTACTTAAATATGTTGTAATCTCTTTCTGCCTGTTCTATTATGAATCCCAAACCTCTACCTCTATGTGTTCATGCTATAGTTTGAGGCATGGAAATACTACAAATTATTGTCCATGAATCAAACTTAATCCCCTGGGATCCTAGCCTCTAATAGTGTGTGTTCTGGAAGGTTTGAGCGTGTGCTAGCATCCTCCATTGCTGGGCATGCCTAAAGTCTACCCTTGCCTAAGTAATGGGCTCTTTACAATCCCCCTATCCCCCTAAAGCCCTTATGTGTACTTATTTGTAGTTGTTTCCCTCTTCTTTCCCCCTCCTAGAATTTTGTTCTTCACTTGCACACTTTCTTAGTCTTTAAGTTCTGTCCCACTCTCGTTAGCCTTGCCTTGGAACCCATTGAGCTTCCTCTGAACTTGGACACTTGAGGGCTAGCCCTTCCACATTGCACTTGTCCCCATTCTGATAATACAATTTGGTCCCATTGAGGCTCTTAGGGAACTTTGACACACTCAAATGGGAGAAAGGCTTTGGGTCATGGTCTTTCGAGTAGGTCGATATCATAACTCAGGCAGGAAGTTAAGAATCAGGCCTCTCTGGTTGTAGTTATTTTCTTTATTGTTTCTGATGTAATTTTATTTGTTCCGAGTTGTAATAATTTTTAATAAACACTTGGGGATGGTTAGTGAAAATGGTGGGTCACTATGTATGCAAAGGGTAGAAATTATATCTATAGGACTACTATATTTCTGCATATCTAACACTTCATATAGAAATCATGTCTGTAAGTATTCTGAATTCTGCATCCATATAGAAATCATGACTATAAGACTACTATATTTCTGCATATCCAACACTTCATATAGAAACCATGTCTGTAAGTAGTCTGAATTCTGCATATTCAAATGCATATAGAAATCATGACTATAGGTCTATTCTGAACTATGCATTCCCAACTTTGTATAGAAAATATGCCTATATGATTATTCAATTATGCATATTCAATTACATATAGAAACCATGTTCATAGATCATAAGCAAATTCTGCATCTAGATATTATATTTATAGATTTTAAATAAAATTTGCATCTTTACCATAACTACAAAAGGTTTAAAATCAACAACACATAGAAAGCATGCCTATAGGAGCTTCTAATAATAATTCAGTTCACTCAGTGTTAGGCATAAAATCAGTAACACTGTCAGTTGCAGAACTTATAACCAATTCATCTAAAACTTGCCTCTCTTTTAATAATCCGATTCACCTCACTTAGTGAATTTAATCAGTATGCATTCAGACGTTTTATTTCAGGCATTGCTATTTCATTGCTTTCTGAATCCTGTAGATACCATGCCTATAGGATCCTTATCCAACACTTAGGCAACCTTAAGGTAAAATTATAAACGGAATCTATTTTTTTAATCATTACAACCAGCAGGCAGGTCTGATTCGGACTTGTTATCTGAGTTATGTAATAAATCAATCTACCTAAGTGTTTAACTCCTTCAACTTTTAAATTAGAACTAAACTGTACATGAAAGTCAAGCTAATTATGTGCCTTGTTTGTTTATTGAGGTATATCTGAGCCCTGTTTGTGTATCTATTTCCCCCTAAAAATGTGCAATATGTATTTTTTTGTGTCGCCTTAGATTATTACCTTTGAAACCCCAAAATAGCCCAATAGCCCTCCCCTTTTAGGATTAGTAGTCCTAATTGCCTCCGGGACTGATAGGAAGGGACGGGTAATAGCATGCAATAAGTAATCGAGACCAATTCGCAACCTTAACGGAGTGGGAATGGTAGATATGGATATGACGACCATGCAATAACATCTCGTGTAGCCCCTCATTGAGGAGTAATTACCTGGTGTTGTGTGGGGTGATCCATATTTTTAGTAAACCTAGGACCCCCTCCATTTATTCTTATTTCTTTTCTTTAACATTTTTAACTCTTTATTTTCTAAAATCAGCTTCCTTAAATTGCTCTTTCAAACTTTATCTATTTTTTAAATCATTATATGTGAAATCCCCTCTTATTTGAGCCTTATTTGTCTATATGTTATTTGCACCTAAGTTCACAATAATTGCCTGGCTGAGAACCACACTAGTGGATTTTGAAGGGTGCCTAACACCTTCCCTTTGGAATAATTTCAAGCCCTTACCCAATCTCTGGTTGCTCAAAAATCAAAACCCCTTTGGTGTCCTAATGCATCCTAATAATTAGGCGGCGACTCTTCAAATCAAACCCAATTCCCAAAAGGAATGAGTTGTCCCTCCAAATGTAATAAACAGGATTTCGCGAGAAAAAGGGGGCGCGAAAGCAGGCCAATACCTGACTAGGCTCCGAAACATCTAATCTCACGAATTGATTCGCCAAGGCCAGAACATAAACTGCAAGGGGTCTCTCCCCAACTACAATATACGACAAAATCCCCATACTCACCGCCTTTTGAATCAAAGCATCGGCCACCACATTTGCCTTCCCCGGATAGAACAATATAGTAATATCATAATCCTTAAGCAACTCCAACCACCTCCGCTGCCTCAAATTGAGATCTTTGCATTTGAACAAGAGCCAGAGGCTACGATGATCAGTTACACATTGCAAGACACACCATGCAGATAATGCCTCCAAATTTTCAATACGTAAACTGTGGCAGCCAAATCCAAATCATAAACGGGGTAGTTCTTCTCATGGGGCTTCAACTGACGAGAAGCATAAGATATAACTCTACCCTCCTGCATCAATACACAAAAATTACCAACTCTCAAAGCATCACAATACACGGTATATGAACCTACATCTGATGGCAAAACCAACACTTGAGTTGTGGTCAAAACAGTCTTGAGCTTTTGAAAGCTCTCCTCATACTCGTCTGACTATACAAATGAAATACCCTTCTGAGTCAACTTGGTCAAGGATGATGCAATAGATGAAAATCCCTGAAAAACCCGATAATAATAACCCGCCAATCCAAGAAAGTTGTGAATCTTTATGGCTGATGATGGTCTGGGCCAACTCTGAACCACCTCTATCTTCTTCGGATCAAACTGAATACCCTCGCTACACACCACGTGTCCCAAGAAAGCCATTGAACTGAGCCAGAAATAACATTTGGAGAACATTGCATAAATCTTCTCCTCCTTCAATCTCAGCAGCACAACTCTCAAATGCTCCGCGTGATCTTCTTGACTACGCGAGTACACCAGAATATCATCAATGAAGACAATCACAACTGAATAACGATATGGCCGAAAAATGCTATTCATCAGATGCATGAACACTGCTGGGGCATTGGTCAACCCAAAAGACATAACAAGGAACTCATAATGACCATATCCGGTCCTGAAGGTAGTCTTGAGAATATCCGAGTCCTTGATTTTCAACTAGTGATAGCCTAAACGAAGATCAATCTTGGAGAACACTCTCGCTCCCTGAAGCTGGTCGAATAAATCATCAATGCGAGGCAAAGGGTACTTGTTCTTAATTGTTACTTTGTTCAATTTCCTATAATCAATGCACATCCTCATTACTACATCCTCATTCTTCACAAATAGAACCGGCGTACCCCAAGGTGACACACTAGGCCAAATGAACCCCTTATCAAGGAGTTCTTAGAGCTGCTCCTTTAACTCTTTCAAATCCACTGGTGCCATACGATATGGAAGAATGCAAATGGATTGAGTACCGGGCACCAGGTCAATACCAAAATCAGTATCCCTATCTGGTGGCATGCCCGGCAAGTCTGGAGGAAACACATCGGGAAAATCGCTCACCACTGGAACAGAATCAATACTTGGAGTCTCAGCACTGACCTCCCTCAAAAAGGCTAGATACGAAAGACAACCTTTCCCAACCATACGCTGGGCCTTCAATAATGAGATCACTCTACTTGGAACATAATCAGTTAAATCTTGCCACTTGATCTGTGGCATACCTGGAATAGCCAATGTGACTGTTTTGGCATGACAGTCCAGAATAGCACAACACGGAGATAGCCAATCCATGCCCAAAATCGCATCGAAATCCACCATACACAATAGTAAAAGATCCATTCGAGTCTCCAAACCCCTAATAGTCACCATACACGATTGATATACATGGTCTATAACAACAGTATCAACCACTAGAGTAGATACATGAACAGGTGAAACAAGAGACTCACAGCGTGTATCCAAATAACGGGCAAAATATGATGACACAGAAGAAAAGGTGGAACCGGGATCATATAATACTGAGGCATCTCTGTTGCAGACTGAAATAATACCTAAAATCACGGCTTTTGAAGTGGCAGCATCTGGTCTATGGAAGGGCATAGAAACGAGCCTGACTGTTGCCTGATCGACCTCCCCCGCTAGGGCGACCCCTGGCAGACTAACCTCCACCCTTAGCTGGATGGGCGGGTGGCAAAGTAACTAGAGCAGAAGTCGAGGGCTTACCCCTGTACTGAGACTGACCATCATGAAGACAAGGACACTGCCTCCTCATATGCGCAAAGTCTCCACACTCAAAGCAACTCCCCGGTGCTGGAGATGGGGACTAAAGAGAACCCACCCCTAGCCCCGGAATGAGCAGTAGAAGGACCCGACATGGAAGAATCCTAGACTGATAGAGCACGGGATGAACTCTGAGCTGGAAGGACACTGAGTGATGAGTGGCCTTGATGAGAACTGTGAAAACCATAACCCGAAGATGCCCCACGATAACCTAGGAGAGCTGAATGAGCCTGCTTGAAGGGACGACTTCTGCCCTGATGGAACTGACCCCTCGAAGGAGCACTGCTAAAGCTACCAGATCCCCAAGGCCTTTTTGCCTTTCTCTCCTCTCGCTCCTGACGGGGAACTGACTCAATTTCACGAGCGATGTCAACAACCACCTTAAAGTTAGCGCCAGTCACTCTCTCTCTAGTCATAAGAATATGAAGATGAGAAGTGAGGCCATCAACAAACCTCCCGATTCTCTCTCGATCTGTGGGAACAAACCAGACTGCATGACAAGATAACTCAGAGAACTCCATCTTATACTGCATCACAGTCATCTCTTCCTGATGCAACTGCTCGAACTGCCTGTGCAGCTCCTCTCGGTGAGACTATAGCATATACTTGTTTACAAAGAGAACAGAGAACTGCTGCCAGGTAAGGGGCGCTGCACCAATAGGCCTACGCCTCTCATACGCCTCCCACCAAGTAAAGGCAGCCCCTGAAAATTGAAAGTTAATGAATGCTACACCACTGGTCTCTAGAATCCCGTTGTACGAAGCACCCTCTAGCAATTATCTAAGAAACCCTGGGAATCCTCTCCCTCTGCTACGCTAAAACTCAGAGGCTAGAGTCTACAAACCTCTCTAGTCGACGCTGCTCGTCGTCTGACATAACTAGTACAACAAACTCCTGAGCTAGTGCAACTGACTGGGCTGGAGGTGCCCTGATGGAACTGACCCCTCGAAGGAGGTGCCTACCTGAGAAGTAGCTGCGGCTGTAGTACATAAGATCGCCTGAGCCAAAATGGTACACACTAATAAGATCTGAGCTAGAGCCTCTGGAAGGCTTGGAATCACAATAGGCACAGCTGGTGTCTGAACTAGTGCTACTGTAGCATCCCCAACAGGAACATGATCCTGAACTAGGGCAACTGGTGGATCTGTAGGTGCTTCTCTGCCTCTACCACGGCCTCGATCACGTCCTCAGCCTCTAGTGGCCCCAGCTAGTGGTAGTGGGCTCGTCCATCCCGCCCGGTAGCACGTGTCCTTACTATCTGGTAGAGAATGGAATAACAGAAGTTTAGTACTCACATCAACAGATTCGCACCACTAGAATTTTTAGAATATGAAGTTTTTCTTAAAGTTTATGCACCCTCTCGAGGATAAATACAGACGTCTCCAGACCGATTGACGAGACTCTACTAAACCGGCTCATAACTTTCGAGACCTATGTAACCTAGGCTCTGATACCAACCTGTCATGACCCGAAATACCAGTCGTGATGGTGCCTATCACATTACTAGGCAAGCCCGACCAACTATTTAATCACAAGCCAATCTATTTATTAAGGCATTTTCTAACATGGATTTAAATTCCAATTTGTCATAATAAGTGTTCAAAATAACAAAGCATATATATGGAAGACAATAAAGTATAAAACTACACAGCCCTAATATATGGTGTCACGAGTCTAAAGCCTCTAATAAATGACTGAATATCTAATACATCATAATGTCTAGGAAAAGCAAAAATGAACAAGATAGGGAGGAGAAAATAGGGCTGCGGACGACATGCAGCTACCTTGAAATCTATGACAAACTCTGGATCAGTTGAGGACCCTCACTCTTCCCCTCGGGCACCTAGATCTGCACACAAGGTGTAGGGAGTAACGTGAGTATGCCAACTCAGTACGTAGCTAAAGTAAATAAGGACTGAAAGTAGTGACGAGCAGTTAAAAATTACATAACCGAAATAACAACAAGATAACAGAGCAACTTTACAGTTTAAAATAAGTTTCATCATAAAATCAATATTTTCAGTTTAAAACATTTAAAATCATGTACTTAGCAGTATTTCCAACAGAGGCTTAAAATAAAAGAATAGTGAAATTAGTGAAAATATCATACTTGGGCCCTCGGGCAAGGAATCACTCCGAATATGGCCTCTCGGGTAGCCTGTCAGTCACTCGTGACTCATCTCTCGTCACTCAGCATTCATTTTTAGCACTTGGGTTCATTGATAACTTATAAATAGAAATCAAAGTAACCACTGCGGCATGCAGCCCGATCCAATAATTATAGTGGACTATGCTCACTGGGTAGTGTGCAGACTCTGGAGGGGCTCCTACAGCCCAAGCGTCATGTCGCTGCGGCATGCAGCCCGATCCAATATATATATTGCTGTTGCGTGAAGCCCGATCCAAATAAGTATCGATGCAGTGTGTAGCCTGATCCATAGCTCACACACACACACATATATATATATATATATATATATCCTCAAAATTCGGTTCTCAAACTGTCTTTTCCTTAACCTCAAGGACTCTCGGGCACAACAATAGAAATTTGGGAAATCAGCCCGAACAGTCCTTACAATTAAGAGTAGAGTGATTGTTGATGCCCAATTTTTCCCTATGTATTTTTCATACCCATAATACTTCAAAAATAGCATATTTTTGCATATATAAGCACACCCATGAGTTTTGATATTATTTGACGATTTTAAACCAATTTACTGCCTATTTTTATACCATAAAATCCAATAATTATTCCCAAAATTTGTCATTTTGGTAAACGATTTATTTTATTCTCATGTCATTTTGGTAAACGATTTATTTTATTCTCATGAGATGTCAGAGCTGACAGGGAGCGTTGCTATGATTTGATGGCACGAATGGAAGAACAGATGAATAAGTTCCAAGATCAGGTCGCTGACAACGCTGAAGTGCTGGGGGCAAAGAATCAACGAATAGAACAACTGCTTATGGAAAGGGATAGAATCAGGGGAAGAATCGAAGAGATCGGGCACTACATCACCATGAGGTGCCTAGCATGTGAGGAAATGCCCTGTACTACCCTATTTGCTTCATTCATGGGCTACGTCGACCAGATCATGGAACAATTGAAAAGCTTGCAAAAAGGCCTTACACCAAAGCCCGCGGAAAGGCCGAACGATGCCCCGCGGGCACCAAAATTCAAAGCTTTAGTGTATCCCTAGTCCAAGTCTGTATTTGTTGTTTTAAGAGTCTGTTGTCTGTCCGTGTGTTTCTCTCTTCACATCAAATTATGCTAGTAGTGCAGAGTCTGTATTTTGTTTTTCCTTTTCCAAGTGGGTAGTTTTTAATAGAATGTTTCGGTAATGAAATGAATTTTCCAAAAATTAGTGTCTGTATTTCTCACTTGTGGTAGAACTACGCCCGGTCTGATTCATGCGGGGACATGATACGTAGGCAATCCCTGTAAGATTCGACCACCACTAAAAGAGAAAAAGAGAAAGTGAATAAAAGAAAAGAAAAAAAAATGGAAATAATGGAAGGTTTCCGAAAAAGAAGGAAATAATGGAAGGTGTCCTAAACATTTAAAAGAGGCACAAATAAAATAAGTCGGGAGGATGCATGCGTTCGGAGCAAAAACATGTTAGAAATGGTTAACTGACTAAGAACATTGCATCTCCCGACGTGCAATTACAATATGTGTTAAAATCTAACGCTGACAAGTTTGTTGTTTTTCCAATTTCCAATATCCAGTTAGTTTGCTAAAGCGTACTGGCGCCATACCATTATCAAACAAGATCCAAAGGGCCCATACTAAAAAGCATGACTAGTTCAGACCAAAGTGTTGAGGAGGAAGGAACGGAAAGTCAGCTCCTGAAGGAGGCAATGGAAAAAATGGAAAAAATGAGACTGGAGATGAACGAAATGCAGCTAGCCTTGGCTAGGGTACAAAAGGGGCCTGAACCACCCATTACTCCTATTGTCCCGCCAGGACACACACCGGAATACCCTCCCCCCGGCCTTTCGACAAGCTTCCCCAGTCACCATTACTATCAGGGAAGAAATCCCTATGATCCCCAAGCTCCACCACCCAGTCAAAACCCTCCCCCACCAAATGTTCCAGTTTTCATGGGACCCCCACCAGCCATGCTACAGAGATCATCTAGTGAGCCATTGTTTCAGGCTTACGATACCCAATATTACCCCCCTGAACCCACATTCAAAGCACCCGAGCCACATGCCTATAATCCTCATTTTGAGGTCCCGGCAGAGATTGAAAAGCCGGCTAAGAGCCCAGAGCAGGACGAAGTGCTGCAAAAATTTAAAAGCCTAGAGCAATCCTTCAAAAATATGCACGGTTTAGGCAACCAGGTCAGTGTTGCCTATAAAGATCTATGCCCTTTCCCTGACGTCCAATTCCCGGCAGGGTTCAAGATGCCAAAGTTTGATCTATACGAGGGGCACGACGATCCTATGGCACATCTGCGAGGGTTTTGCAGCAAGATGAGAGGAGCAGGTGGTAAAGATGAGCTGCTGATAGCTTACTTTGGCCAAAGTCTAAGTGGGTCCGCGTTGGAATGGTACACAAGACAGGATCCGAGCAGGTGGTACACCTGGGACGATCTAGCACAAGCATTCGCAGGTCACTTTCAGTACAACCTTGAGATCGTCCCTGACCGTCTCACATTGCTGAAGCTTGAGAAAAAGCCCGGGGAAAGCTTTCTAGAATTTGGGTTCCGGTGGAGAGAACAAGTAGCTAGAGTTGATCCTACGATGAGAGAGGGGGAAATGGTAGACTACTTTTTGCAGACTCTAGAGCCAACCTACTTTGGTCACCCAGTGACGTCAGTTGGCAAATCTTTCAACGAGGTGGTAAAAAAGGGCGGTATGATTGAAGAGGGACTTAAGTCCAATAAGATCCTGAGCTATTCGGCAATTAAAGCAACCACTCAGGTCATTCAGAGCGGCACGAGAGGTGCGCTCGGGAAGAAAAGAAGAGAAGAGGTCGCAACAATAGAGGTAGGTAATTGGTCCAGATCAAGAGGTCCTTCCCCCCGCTACCAATCCAGACCCCATCACCCAAATTACCCACAAACTCCCAATTACCCTCCACAGCCATACTACTCACCACAAGAACCACACTTCTCCGTCCATCAAGCCCAGACATATACCCAGCCTCCGGCTCGCCCGCAATGGCTCGCGCCGGCTCCCCAAAACACATATCCACCTCCCCAAAACACATATCCACCTCCCCAAAATACAAACCTACCTCCACAAAACACCTATCCACCACCAAGGGCCTACAGGAACCCTCGAGGGACAGGTTTCCGGGGGGATCAGGCTTTCAGAAATGAAAGGGTGCAGAGACCCAGAACCTTCACTGAGTTGGGAGAAACCTATACTGCTTTGTTCCATAAATTAAGGCAGTTGGGTTTGTTGAATCCTATTGAGCCCAGATTGCCAAATCCCCTTCCCCAAAATATGGACCACTCGGTAAACTGTGAGTACTGTTTGGGGGCTCCCGGACATGATACCGAGAAGTGTTGGAAGTTGAAACGTGCAGTGCAAGATCTTATTGACACCAACAAGATCGAGGTTCAGACACCAGAGGCACCCAACATCAATCAGAACGCATTGCCAGCACACCACGAAAACCACATGATCGAGCTTGTGCACGAAGGAGGGGAGCTAAAGAAACCCTCACAGACGGTGATGGTGATCCGTGCCAGCCCAAAAGAAAAGTCGACTAGTGGAAAAGAGGTGGTATAGTTGGAGAGGGTAGATGTCAAGCCAGTGGTGGTGATAGGGAAGAGATCGTTTGTTGTTGCAAAGAATCTAGAACCGGTCAAAGTAACGGTGCAAGGGGTACCAAGCAAGCCAGCATGCATGGGCCCGTTGTTATCAGACCAGTAATGCAGAGGCCGATAATCAACAAGAAAGTCGTGCCATGGAGCTACAATAAAGAAATGGTAATGTACAAAGGGAAGGAGGTTGTGGAAGAAATATGTGAAACCTAGGGGTTAACTCGTTCGGGGAGGTGTTTTGCTCCCGTAGAGTTAAGAAGGTCCAACCCAGCGGTGATAAAGAAACCCGTGGAGGAGGAGTTTTTGAAGAAAATGAAGGCCCAAGACTACTCCATTGTGGAGAAGTTAAGAAAGACTCCGGCACAGATTTCGTTGCTATCGTTGTTGATCCATTCCAGCGACCATTGCCAGGCACTGATGAAAATCCTGAACGAGGCTCATGTTTCAGATAAAATCTCTATAAATCACTTGTAAAGGATAGTGCACAAAATCTTTAAGGTAAACCGGGTAACATTTTCTGATGATGAATTGCCGGCAGAGGGTACAGAACACAACAAAGCCCTATACTTGACCATGAAATGCGAAGACTCAGTAGTCACTTGAGTATTGATTGACAATGGGTCGAGCGCCAACATCTGTACTTTGACTACTCTAAAAAAGCTGAAGGTTGATCACGACCGAATTCATAGGAACATCGTCTGCGTTCGAGGTTTTGATGGGGGTGGTACTAACACGGTGGGTGATATCATACTGGAATTGACCATTGGTCCAGTGGAATTCACCATGGAATTCCAAGTGGTAGATGTGGCAGTATCATACAATCTTCTATTGGGGCGACCCTGGATTCATGCCGCCAAAGTAGTGCCTTCCACATTGCACAAGATGGTGAAATTTGAGTGGGACAGGCAAGAGATAGTGGTGCACGGGGATGATGGTACAGGCACTGTGGGTGATGCCATTGTACCATTCATAGAAACCGACGACGACAAAGGTCCCTGGGTTTATCAAATTTTTGATGCAGTCTCGGTTGACAAAATTTCTAAAGGCGAGAACCTTCCACTTCCCAAAATCGCAGCGGCCACCTTCATGATAGCCTCGGAAATGTTAAACAGTGGGTTTGTACCAGGAAAAGGCTTGGGGGTTGATCTGCAGGGCATTGTCCAGCTAATTTCTTTGCCCAAGGATCTGAACACTTTTGGGTTGGGATTCAAGCCTACAGCAGCAGATGTAAGACGGGCTCGAAAGTTGAAGAAGAGAGGTTGGGTTCTTCCCAAGCCTGTGCCGCATCTCTCCAGATCCTTTGTCAGAGCAGGTAGCAGAAGGTCGTCGGTCCCGAAGGTTCTCGGACCACTGATTGGGTCTGATGGAGATTTGAATCAGAGTTTTGAAAGGATGTTCGCCGACGTCAACATGATAGAAGCTGGAGAAGGTTCCAGTAGGGCAGATATACAGTTTGTGGGGCCTAGGGCCAATATCAACAATTGGACAGCTACTCCTCTTCCTACCGGAGGGAGTCTTGGTAGTAGGCTTTGATTTTTCTTTCTTGTTTTCTGGATTATTTCAGGGTGTAATCCAATTTTTGTTTTATTTTGTATTCGGAAAAAGTGTGAAACTCTTTTGTCCCGCATTTTAATAAAGTGAATGTTTTCTCTCTTTATTTGGTTTTAATTTTGTTTTCTTCTTTTCTATTTCTGAACAGTTCTCTTTATACTGGTTCTAATGATATGGCATGCACAACGGATTTTCAACCTAGTCTAAAAAATCAATCTGATTCCGAATTAATTGTACAAGAGGTCGATTATGATGATAAATCGGAATACGATGAGGATGAAGCCTTTGAAGAGATAAACAGAGAATTAAGCCAGTTCGAAGAGAAACCCAAGCCCAACTTGAATGACACTGAAGCTGTCAATTTAGGGGATGCAGAAAATGTCAGGGAGATCAAAATCAGCATCCACATTGAGGCTAACATAAGGGAGAAACTGATCAAAGCACTTGTCGAATTCAAAGATGTTTTTGCATGGTCGTTTGATGACATGCCGGGTTTAAGAACTGATTTAGTGGTTCACAAATTGCCCACTAACCCGGCATGCCCTCCCGTCTAGCAGAAATTGAGAAAGTTCAAGACAGACATGAGTGTGAAGATTAAAGAAGAAGTAACCAAGCAGTTGCAGGCAAAGGTTATTCGAGTCACTCGATATCCTGATTNCATTTTGATCGATAATTGTGCCGGACGCGAGATCGGGTCATTTATGGATTGCTATGCTGGGTATCATCAGATCCTGATGGATGAAGAAGATGCGGAAAAGACGGCTTTCATTATGCCGTGGGGGACTTATTGCTACCGGGTAATGCCTTTTGGTTTGAAGAACGCTGGGGCAACGTACATGAGGGTAATGACTACTGTGTTTCATGACAAGATACACAAAGAGATTGAGGTGTACGAAGATGATGTGATCATAAAGTCCAAGCGCCAGGAAGACCACGTGGCAGACCTAAGGAAGTTCTTTCAAAGACTTCGAAGGTACGATATTAAGCTCAACCCGGCCAAGTGTGCATTTGGTGTTCCGTCTGGAAAACTGTTGGGATTCATCGTCAGTTGGCGAGGCATTGAGTTGGATCCGTCAAAGATCAAATCCATCCAAGAATTGCCACCGCCAAAGAACAAAACAGAAATAATGAGTCTGTTGGGAAGATTGAATTATATCAGCAGGTTCATCGCTCAACTCACAGCAACTTGTGAGCCCATATTTCGGCTACTGAAGAAAGATGTTGCGGTAGAATGGACGGCAGAATGTCAGAAGCATTTGACCAAATCAAAGGGTATCTGTCAAATCCACCCGTATTGGTTCCTCCCGAGCCAGGAAGACCGTTGATTCTCTGTCTAACGGTCCTGGAAAATTCATTTGGTTGCGTACTGGGGCAACATCACATTACAGGGAGGAAGGAGCAAGCCATATATTTTCTCAGCAAGAAGTTTACAGTATATGAGGTTAAGTACACCCAACTTGAGAAGACATGTTGCGCCCTAACTTGGGTGGCACAAAAGTTGAAACATTATATGTCATCATATACTACTTATCTCATTTCCCGCTTGGATCCACTGAAGTATGTTTTTCAGAAGCCTATGCCCACAGGGAGGTTAGCGAAATGGCAGATGTTACTCACAGAATTTGACATTGTCTATGTGACAAGGACGGCCGTGAAAGCCCAAGCATTGGCCGATCACTTGGCTGAAAATCCTGTTGATGAAGAATACGAGCCATTGAGGACGTATTTTCCTGATGAAGAAGTGATGCATATAGATGAGTTGGAGTCGACCGAAGAACCAGGGTGGAGGCTTTTCTTTGATGGAGCTGCAAATGCAAAGGGAGTTAGAGTAGGAGCAGTACTTATTTCTAAAACAGGACCTCATTATCCTGTTACAGCCCAGCTGCGGTTCTATTGTACCAACAACATGGCTGAATATGAGGCATGTATTTTGGGCCTACGGTTAGCCGCAGATATGGATGTTCAGGACGTCTTGGTCTTCGGAGACTCAGACCTCTAAGTACATCAGATTCAAGGTGAATGGGAAACACGAGATTTAAAGCTTATACCATATCGACAATGTTTGCACGATCTGAGCAAGCGATTTCGATCAGTGGAGTTCAGGCACATCCCAAGAGTTCACAATAAGGTCGCCGATGCTTTGGCCACTTTAGCATCGATGTTGCACCACCCAGACAACATTCATGTTGACCCATTGCATATTCAGGTTCGTGATCAACATGCCTATTGCAACATGATAGAGGAAGAAATGGATGGCGAGCCATGGTTCCATGATGTCAAAGAATACCTTAGGATGGGGATATACCCGGAGCAGGCCACCGGGGATCAAAAAAGAGCCATTCGGCGATTGGAAAGTGGATTTTTCCTCAGCGGAGGAGTGTTGTACAAAAGTACCCCAGATTTGGGTTTGCTGAGATATATAGATGCTGGTCAAGCCACGGCAGTGATGATAGAGGTACATGCTGGAGTTTGTAGGCCACATATGAGCGGATATGTATTGGCGAAGAAGATTCTTCGAGCATGATATTATTGGCTCACTATGGAATGTGATTGTATCAGTTTCGTGCGGAAATGCCATCAGTGTCAGATACACGGAGATCTGATTCATTCTCCGCCAACAGAATTGCATACAATGTCAGCACCATAGCCATTTGTCGCATGGGGGATGGATGTCATTGGACCGATTGAGCCGACAGCTTCCAACGGTCACAGGTTCATTTTGGTGACCATCGACTATTTCACTAAGTGGGTTGAGGCTAAGACTTTTAAGTCGGTAACCTAGAAGGAAGTGGTGGATTTTGTTCATTCCCATATCATCTGTAGATTTGGGATCCTAAAGGTAATCATCACGGACAATGGTGCTAATCTTAATAGTAGTTTGATGAAAGAAGTCTGTCAACAGTTCAAGATTACACACCGTAATTCCACCCCATATCGGCCCAAGGCGAATGGAGCGGCTGAGGCAGCCAACAAAAATAGAAAGAAGATATTGAGGAAGATGATAGAAGGGTCTAGGCAATGGCATGAAATGTTTCCATTTGCATTGTTGGGTTATCGCACTACTATTCGTACTTCAGTAGGTGCAACTCCTTATTCGTTGGTATACGGAACTGAAGCAGTGATACCAGCAGAGGTTGAAATTCTGTCCCTCCGGATTGTCGCTGAGGCTGGGATTGATGATAATGAATGGGTCAAAGCCCGATTGGAGCAGCTGAGCTTGATTGATGAAAAGATATTGGCAGCAGTATGTCATGGCCAATTATATCAAAAGAGGATGGAAAGAGCATATAACAAGAAGGTACGTCCCAGGAAATTTGAAGTGGGACAGCAGGTGCTGAAACGAATCCTGCCACATCAGGCCAAAGTAAAGGGCAAGTTCGCCCCAAATTGGCAAGGGCCATTCGTTGTGACCAGAGTGTTATCCAATGGTGCCTTGTGTCTGACAGATGTCGAGGGAAGATGTATCTACATGGCTATCAATTCTGATGCATTCAAGAGATATTATGAATAATTTCCTTGATTGTAATTGATTGTTGTTTGTTTGTTTGTACTTGGCATTTATCGGAGAATGAAATGACGGAGGTAATTCTTTCTCCTATCCAAACACTTTAACCTTTGCTTCCCCCTTTGAGCCTTATTTATTCTTTCATACCCCTCTCTTGGAATCATTAATGAAAATGAAAAATGGAAAAAGAGAAGAAAAGGAAAGAAAGAAAAGAAAGAAAAAAAAAGAAAAATAATGACAAAAAAAAGGAAGTCACAAGAAAACAAAGGAATCGAGTGAACTACGTTCGACCTGATTCCTCAAAGAGGATACGTAAGCGCCTCACGGCTCGGTCATAGTGTAATAAAAATCAAAAAATCCCCCAAGCAAGAAAACTGGGGCAGAAGTTATGTTTTAAAATTTTGGAAAAAGTTTGATTCCAAGAGTTGTAATGTTTTACCCATCGAAGTTATTTCGAATTCTTGATATCCTTTTTTTTATCCCCGCACAAAAAACCATGTTGATGTCCAAAAAAGACCTCCCGATCAGTATTCGAGGGGTGCCAAGTCAGGCAAATAAAAGCCGAGAATAACACACGGATCCCCGACTGAATGAGGATCATGAGCTGAAGGAATTGATAGCCAAAAGAATCCCCAGTGGAGAAAATCTTATCGGTAACACTCCAATCCCCAGCGGAGAAAGAAAAATAAAATGAGAGAGTCTTATCGGTGAAAACCTTTACAGGCACCATAAGGCGATGAAAGCTGAGAGAAACAAAATGAGAGAGTCTTATGGTGAAAACCTTCACGGGCACCATAAGGCGAGGGGAGTCGAGAGAAATGAGAGAGTCTTGTTAGTGAAAACCCCTCGAAGGGCACTATGAGGCGACAAGATAAGATTGGCAGAAAGGATCCGCTTTTGGCAAAGAATGGGGTGCCTGCTCATCCCCAGCAAAATGAGGCCATCAGAAAGATTGATTGATACAAATAGACTGGGTTGATTAATTCGGAATGCACGGCATGATCGTTGGGATCGGTTATACCATTCAGATAAGTTTTTTTCCTTTCTTTTTCTTATTCTCCCCAACATTTGTTCAGAAAGACTTTTTTTTTCTATCTTTTGAAGTTATCTCTTCCTTTGTTTAAAGACTTCTTTTTCAGCAGTTTGTTTTTGAGAAAGATTTTTTAGAGCTTACTACCAATTGCAAAAATAGTGCCAAGCAAAATGCGAGCAGGACAGACCAAAGATAAAGGAAAATATGGAGAAAACAGAAAAACAACAGTGGAGAAATTTGTGGATAAGGATCGTCGGGAAGAAGAAGCATCCCCCGGCATACTATCGATCAAAGTTCCAAGAGGGTCGAACAACGTAGGGCGGGGAAAGGAAAAGGGAAAAACCATCCCCAACAGAAATATCATCCCCAGCAAATAACATCATTCCCCAACAAGTTTTGGAAACGCAGAGCAGGAAAAGGAAAAGGAAAAAAAACCATCCCCAGCAGGAGTGGCACGACCACTCACCATGTTTTAAACTAACAAATTTTCTTTGATTTGAAGCAGGAAAAGGAAATGTTATAGACGGCGTAAAGGCAAGCCACAAAGAAGACCGCGAAAACTGGGGCAGAAAATTTTCTGCCATTGTTGAAAATTTTCTCGAAGGAACGAGGAAATCAATTCAAGTGACTTTTAAGTTTGTTGAAGTCGGGAGCCCGCCCGTAGAACAGAGGTATTACTTTTAAAGTTGTTGCAGTCTGGAGCCCGCCCGTAGAACGGAGGTGTTACTTTTTAAAGTTATTGCATTCGGGAGCCCACCCGTAGAATAGAGGTGTTACTTTTCAGTTGTTGCATTCGGGAGCCCGCCCGTAGAACGGAGGTGTCACTTTTCAATTGTTGTATTCGGGAGCCCGCCCGTAGAATAGAGGTGTTACATTTAAGATGGTCGAATTCGGGAGCCCGCCCGTAGAATGGAGGTGTTACTTTTTAAAGTTGTTGCAGTCGGGAGCCCGCCCGTAGAACGGAGGTGTTACTTTTTAAAGTTATTGCATTTGGGAGCCCGCCCGTAGAATGGAGGTGTTACTTTTCAGTTGTTGCATTCGGGAGCCCGCCCGTAGAAC